>CAJQZN010043356.1:0-28224 GCA_907164685.1 Colias eurytheme | reverse complement strand
AGTCCCAAAAGTTAGAAGCGGGTTACTCTATTTAATAAAAGTCACGGAGTTGAAAGTACCCCGATATTAGGTACATAGTTGTTTGCTATCCATAGATTACGTTCGGTCCTCCGCATATTTTATGTTCTCCTAGTAGAAATCGTGTAATTAATACACGCCCATCGGGGGTTCCCAACCCCATACGGTTTTTAAAGGCCCATGATTGTATTTTTTCATTTAAAATGGGACGTGCCCTTAAGGATAGGGATTCTTACAAAATACAAACCCTTCTTAATCTTTTCGACTGCCTTATTACTTCTACGATCCTGGTATCGTTGGGAATATTAAGATTTGCGTAAGGAATTTTAGCTTCTTCAAGAAGTTTTTGTGTTCTTGAAGTGTTTTTGCGTCACATAAAAAAATCAATGGCACTGGAGATTTTTTTTTACTAAATAAAAAGTAAGTCTATCAGCATGCATTATTGTGAATAAAATTATGTTCTTACGTTTATTGCATTTTAAACACAAATAAATTAATTTAATTAATCATCAAAATAGGTATACCTAGACATGTTTTTCCCACTTTTATCATACGGAAGCAAACATCTTCATTTTAAATGTTGCCATTTTCAGGATGAGGTAAACACCATCCTGAAAATATAACTAGATTTATGACCAATATTATGAGATAAAATAATATTTATGACGGTCTCTATGATTTGCTGTAAGTATTTAACAAAAGTGGCCTGTGCACCTGTGTTTGGATCCGGCACGCCGTGATCCGGAACGATACAATCATGTGGTACGATAAAATTATATAGGTACTCATTTTTTTGCTTATCTTGTGAATTGATTTAGTTAATATTTATTTAAAAAAGCGGATCAAATTATGTATCTATGTTTTAAAATGCTAAAGTATCAAACATACCTACGATACGAATACGAATTATTAGAAACTAGAATGAAGTAATAGAAACGATGATAAACAGTACCTCAACGACAAGGTGAAGGAAGTTGATTTTAAGATCAGTTGTGAAAAAAAGAAGAAAATGAAAAAACTTCACATTATTCCTAATCGAGAGATGAGTTTAAATTCCCTGCTAGTCTTTAGAATTGAGTATAAGTGACGCCACGCCCGTATACATGTATCACAGTTCACCTATTGTGTTCTTATGCCGCCCTGGTAACGTCGCCCTTTTAATTTTTGCTTTTTATTTCCGACGTTACTATTTCCGAGAAAACGGGGTCAATGTGTCGCGGTAAATGAACACCTGTATAATGGATGTGACGCGTGCGATTTTTCAAATAAAGTAATAAAGTCATGAAAGGAAGTAAACAGTAAACACGTGCCGCAAACTGCCTGCGACCAATAAAATATCTATGTTGCTGACAATTTTGGATCCAAATCAAAACATTTTTCGTATACTTTTTATCAAAACTGTAACAAGTAACAAACAACAATGTGACAATCAGTGAATTATATCATAATCACAACGTATGCGTTCTCATTGTTAATTTGTCTCTATATAAACTGTAACTACGTAATAAATATAATAGTCCTCTCCCCTGTGTGGTTCAGTACGTATTCAATTTAAATTACCCCTCGCTCGCTATTTCAAATTTACTACCGCGTTTAACTTTTAAATTAATTGCCTTCTATTGTTTCAAATTACAGGCAATATCTTATCATTTGAAAATTAATTGGAACATTTGAAATTCTTATTGGAATTGTAGAGGTATATGTCAACGTAGTTAGTGTATGAAGATTTCTAACATTTACCTACCTAAAATTATCAGGACATAGGATCTTTTTTTTAAACACACAATAATTTTAATATTTCTTTCAAAATCATCTTAAGATTAAGTAAATATTTACCATTATTATACATAGAAACGTTGACACGGTATCTTTTGATGAATGGGGCCACTTGTCACCTCAGTCAAAAAGATGAGGCAAAAACGTCTCTGGCTTTTATGAAAGAAATCCGAAGGGTCTTAATGTTCACACGGGTGCTAGGATATAATAAGCCACGAGGAGATGTAATTTTTGCTATTAAGAAAATATTTCTCTCATCCTATTTATATAATGGGCAATATTTTACTTTTTTATATGTATGGAATTATAATATACAAAAATATCAGGCAATATGAAAAGATCTTGAAATCATAGGATGTGCAGTGGAAAAATATCATGGGAAGTTATTTTATTTATAGCCAGTTTTTTTAATTAGTGTAAAACATGGACAGTTCTAAAAATACCACTATTACAATACAACCTGGGTCAAAGCTAGGGTGAATAGGCTCCTCCTAGGCAGACGTGCACCCAAATAGACCACATCGCCGCTTTCCATCAGGTGGGATTGTGGTCAAACCACTGTGTGGCCTATTGATTATAAAAAAAATAAAGGATCAAAAAAATGATGGAATAGGCAATAACATAAATATTTCACGGGGAACGAAATGACCCCACCCCAACCCAAGCCGATTGAAAAGTGAGTATTTACTTGTTATGGTTAGATTTAGGTTTCCTTATTAACCAAGTAGGTAAGGCTTGGGTCTAGGATGAGCTGTTTTCCTAAAACATATCTTAAAAAGATACTAAAGAAATCTTTCTTCACCCAAAATCGATAGCAATAAGCGCATGGATAATAATCTCACGGCTACTAGGATATCATATAAATTAGAAGGTGTTTTAAATTCCTGAAGGATTATTATAATAAAAAAATATGCCAATTCTCTCACGATACCGACACCAAATTATCAAAATAAAAATAGAACGTCGGTTGTGTACAAATTTTACCTGAAATTCCAATTCAAATGAATAATCTCATGGCTGTCAAGGAATTGTAAAAAAAATGAAGTATAATAAATAAATAGCATACGCAACCCTCTAAAGAAAAGTGAGATCTTAAACTTCTCACGAATACCAAGAGATCAGAACCGAATAGGATGTAATTTGTGATAAAAGCTCTACCTGATTCCCATTTCAATTTCAAAAATGTCTCAGTTTCGCAAGGGATGGAAGGGAAACAAAAAGTAAAAGGAATGTGCATCTGACGTGGTTTCAAAGGGTTGAGGGTTAGTTTCTCATGAATACTAAGGCATCATAAACCGACGAGGGTCAGTGAACTGGTCTCATCTTAACCTCATAGACATAACTTTGTAGCGTTGTAATTAATAAACAATTTGTTGCCCCGAGTTATTAGAGAACTTTAATAAGCTTATTTTAGACTTACATATTTTGCGTCTTTTGTCGAGTTATCTTTTAAGTTATTCTAAAGTTTTGCAATGGTTTATATTGTTTTAAAATTATATAATATGAGATTATATTTTTATACCTACAGACAAATTAAAAATAAAGAACGTTTTTATTGAATGTGTTTTTATCTTTAAATTACTTAGAAATATTTTCTGTTTGATTGTATATGTTGGTAATTCAACATGATATTGGCAATTAGAATAATATTAGTATAGATCATATCAGTATAATAGCAAAATAAAAAATATCGATTATACTTTAAACACCAAGTTTAACAGTTAAAATATAGGTCTATAAAAACATAAGACGGTAAATTTTTATGGCGGTGTAAATTTTATCAAAACACATAAAAATTTGGAGGCGCCGGGTATCGATCCCGGTACCTCTCGCATGCTAAGCGAGCGCTCTACCATCTGAGCTACGCCCCCGGTGGATTGTACGAATAAAATTAAATATCATAACGGTAATACCAAAGAACCTTGCGAAACAGCCCCGGGCAAGGACATTGCGGAGTATTATTTCACTTTTGTCGGCCTAAACATTATTATTTAATAGCAAATGTTTAAGCTTTCGTTCTGTTTTTGAAATGCTTTTAACCCATGTGTGTTTACGAAATAATACGAAATGATTCTCTCTTTAACATCTTGCTAAATAACCATACTTTAGGAGTTAAGAATAATAGAACATGGACAAAAATAGATTACACTGAAGGCTGAAGCGTATATACCGTTGGTTATATTCTACTTGTTTAAACTGAAACATTACAAATTAATAAGATTGGTTTTCTGCAAATCAAGAAATAGTTGTAACGATATGCGGTACAATAAGTATGTACATTGAAAATCATTTAATACAGTTATTTTATTGCATTAATTTTAGGATAAGATACAAACGTGCCTTATCGATTTTATATAAATTGGTGTAATAAATACGTGTGTAATAAGATTTAGATACAGAATAAAGGCGTTTTTTTATAAAATCTATGCAACGGGGGCGTAGCTCAGATGGTAGAGCGCTCGCTTAGCATGCGAGAGGTACCGGGATCGATACCCGGCGCCTCCAATTTTTGTTTTTATAATTTTTGAACATCAAATATTTGAAGAGATTTTTTTTGTTACTAATTAATTTATTGTACCCGTAAATGAATGTTTATTAACAAGTCTAATGTTATTATCAGACAGTACGCGAGCCAGTCGACGCGGCAGTGTTGTGAAACATCGCCTGCAGCAATTAACCTTTCTTTGAAATGACTGTTACAATAAATTTGTAGGATTTGTAACTCGGGGGCGTAGCTCAGATGGTAGAGCGCTCGCTTAGCATGCGAGAGGTACCGGGATCGATACCCGGCGCCTCCAATTGGAATCTTTTTTGTTTAGATTTCTTATATGATTGCAGGAATCAGGAATACCAAGTTGCCTAACTTCTTAATTTAAAATTTTTATTCATATTAATTTATCATGTGTAACATTTTCATTAATTTAAATGAATTTGTGTTGTTATGAATTGAATTAAAATTATTTTAACCCGGCTATATCCTTTGTATGGGCTTATTCCCAGTATGAAAATTAAATGTATTGTGTTTTTGATAGTCGTCTATATAATTATGACTTCAAAAAGTGCTAAGATATTATTTAGTATTTTTATATAGTTTTCCGGGGTTTTAACTGAAGTTTTTTTTTTACATTTTGGTACCTACTGCATAATATTTGAAATTTAAAATAATATGCACTACTTTTGGGAAGGCCCTCTAACTTCAACATTTAGGCTTTTTATTATATGACTATAATTATTATTTTTGCCTCCAATGCTGGTTTGCGTTTGATAATCAAATCTTTCAAACATTTAAGTACCCTGAGCTTCTTCTCAATGCAAAAAAAAATAACTATAAAAATGTATTTAATAACTAAAATGCCTTGAATTTGTATAGTGCGTAAAAAGGCTTATACTGTTATTACGTGTGCAAGTGAAAGGCGCTGTGCATACTGCATGCTATAATGTCACGTACTCCAGTTTAGCGGTGAGACCACAGACATAGATAGACTACGCAAGTACCGCGATCTGTATGAAAACCAAGCGTGTCATATTTTTTGTACTGACCTTGACGCGTTATGACGTCACGAGCGCTTTTTAGTGATGGTAATTTCATTTTACGCTAAATCGATTAGGACGCCACTCGCGCGGCGATTCTAGTATCGTCCTATCCCATCGAAGTAAATCGAAAGAAATCAGATCAAACTAGATCTATGTCTAAGAGGTAATTAAATAAATGAATCGTAATCGATTACTAAATCGATTCAAGACAGAAAAATGATAATTACCATAGACAGAGGAATGATAAAATAAATTTATAAACCTTTTAATATTCTAACAAGTAAACTAATGTGTTTTAGCTTTTTATTACATATGCCCATTGAGTTACCGTGTACTACGTACTAGAGAGGCCATCGAAAGAAAGTAATGAAACTGTCAATCAATCAATCTTTATGTCCCGTTGCATCAATCCATTTTTCTTTTATGTTCGGGTTACTTGGAAAACTGAAAAAACAAACATAGTCTAAGCAATAAGGAGTTTTGACAAAAAAAATCTATGCCTTTTTTTATGAAAAATTGCTCCTTCAAATTATCATTTTTCTGTTCGATTATAAAATCGATTAGAATCGAGAACTGTTGCATCAAATGAACATCACTAACCACAAAATTGGACAGAAAAATGAGAACAGAAAAATGAGAAGACGCTATACATTGCTTGTTATCATACGACTCGATCTTTACCGTGCCAAGTAAAAGCCGCAATGTATTCCGAATCATTTCGTATGATTTGGTATCCGTGTTTGTCACGATCGTTTTCCACAGATATTCTTTATTTGATTTTAAAATAAATAGTGCATATTCTGATTAGAAAATTACTTACCGGTGGAAGGAAACATCTCTGCTAACTCGGCCACTCACAGCTGTGGAGTTTCTACAGTTTATAACGGCGTAATTCGGCATTTTACTTTATTCAGCTTCACGTCTTTCCTTGGCGAACTGCAAGCGCGGACTGAGTGTAGGCCAGCGTCAAGTAAGTTTCATAATCTTAGTTTGGACACGGGAAGTACATACACTCGCTTAGTCTATCTTGATACATGTCCGTGGGTGAGACTATCGCGAAGTAAGATTGTATCACCGCCAACCGGGGGCGTAGCTCAGATGGTAGAGCGCTCGCTTAGCATGCGAGAGGTACCGGGATCGATACCCGGCGCCTCCAATTTTTTTTTTATTGGATTCAAATATGATGCAATATAATGCGCTTGATCTTGCTATAAAAACGATAATAGCAATTCATTTTTTATTCAATCCTATGGCATTTTAGGTTTTATTTTTTGTAAGGTTTCTTGGTAACTTCATTCTTGAAGTTATTCCAATAAGATTATGGGGTATTTGCTATATACTTTTTTTATTTTACCATTTCTTCTCTCAGTACTAGAAGTCCATAATATAATAATTAAAATAAAACTTGATCAAAGATTGCTATTACCTTCGTTAGTTTGCTACCAGGAAAGAAAATTAGTCCGACTGCTTATAAGATTAGTTGTAGAAACATTTTAACGATACTCAGATAAACATTTTAATACCGATTTATAGTGAAACGCAGGCTTCAATGGAATAATAAATTTAATAACCAAACTATTATTTCGACATTACTAACAGACACCTCAACTGTATTTATTTGTACAGACGATCGAATTATAACGTACGAACATAATTATTAGCTTATTGTTATTGACACAATACACGATTTAATTATAATCAACTTAATTAGAGATCCCCGAATAGGAAGCCGCGTGACGTCACACAGGTATTACATAATATGTAAAATGGCGGAAACGGCAAATATTGGGAATGTATAGACACAGATAATAATTAGTGAAACCGCGCAATGTGTTCGCTAACAAAGGACAGGTGATGTTTGTTGTTCATTTGCTGCTATTGTTTCTAGAACAATCTATGGGTGATTTTCTGTTGACTTCATTACAAATGGACTGTCATTGTTGTGTGCATATTTCTTTTTTCAAAAAGTATTTGTTTTTTTTATACTTGATGCCTACGGAGATTGCACGGTTCATCATGAACGTACAACTTGTTTGAAGATCTTATACGTATATTTAAATCATTTTTGTTATCACAAATAATTATTTAATTCGCTGAAGCTGCAGCTTTTTTATTATGATTTTTAATTTGGTTTGAACTTTCTGTACGCTATAATGCGAGTGTGACAATGTGTTTAATTAATGTGACAATTGTGAATTAATTTGTAAAATTATGGATTTCCAGCGCAACGGCAAATATTAAATAATTTACGCTTTAGAATAGAAGCAAGAAATAAAGCAGCGCGAACAATTGTGGCGGAAACTTAATTTAATACAGAAATACAATAAAGCGTTCGAGTCCAGTAATTCCCGCGGTTAACTCGCCGGGATTCAATCCCGGCCTGTTCCGGGATTAAACCGGGATTAGTCACCTCAGCGACTCCGGGATTACGTTTGGAACAATACGGCCGCCATTAAGCGCCGCCACCCGCCTTTTTATTTCAGAATGAGATGAACGCGACGAGCGTACTCCTTTAATGTATTGCGCCCTGGTACATCTGGGACTTTGCTCAATCTCCTTGCCCTTTTAGAGATTACAAGAAAAATTGCCTTTCGGATAACACGAAAAATACATACAAACGTTATACGTAACTTTATCCTATCATAACATAACGTTTACTTTAATAATGTACAATCCATCTGTCACTTACTTCTGGTACATTTGTCTTCGCGTACTTGAGAATTTGAAGATTTGGATTTTGATTACAAAGTTACTTTTTGAATTACATATTCTACAGAACAACTTTGGAACATTAACCGTTAATCTGGAGAGAACATAACATTCGTATACAGTACCCAGTAGGTGCGCACCTCGGCCGTATCCACCCAACTAATTCTTAAGAGCTGTTATCTTAAGGGCGCTTTGAATTTCATTCGTCTCACATAAATCTCTTTATCGCGGAGTTTAAACGAAATGGGAATTTCACGAAAGCCGCAAGCTTTCGGATCTCCGCTCAGATGGAGAGATTCCGGGACGGCGAGATAACGTGACGATATTGTTGACATTTGCATACACAGTCCGAGCTACATGGCTTTTTACGTAATGACAGGCGGTTTTGAAACATCTACTTCGGGAATACTTAGAATAATCGTGGGATAGAGTGAAGCTTTAATGAAATGGAAGATTACTAAATCTTGCATTTCATTTTAACTTTAACCTTATTATTTTTCTTGTCTCTTATTTTCATCCACTTGTCTTATTTGAGTTCATCTCGTTCAAGTTATTTTAATACCTACATACGTCAATATTCCCAGGGAGAAGGTATAGATAGGTATAATAATAATATGTTTTATTTGCGTCGTTTTAAGAATTCCAAATGATTCGTTTTGAATGAATGGCGGTTGTTGGCTCGACTAATGAAGTATCTGAAAAGGCTTTCGGAAACTAAATTACGTCGTATTTCCAATCATTGGTTGCTCGTCGCGATCGTTTGTTGACTCGTCACGATGTTTGCTATGATCAATTGGTGTATACGTTTTTATTGAATCAGATATAAGTAGAATAAATTTGTTATTCATATTGACGGAAATTTACTTAATAAGTGTTTTATTGCTCACATGCTGCTCGCTCTGACTCCGCCCGTGTAATTTTAATAGTGAAGTTTATTAAATCTTAAAATACATTTTCCTGTATAAGGACCTAATATATTTTGGTAAAAATCTAATAATGTAATCCGACTTTCCACTTTTGTGAATAAATTGATTAAAAATTAAAAGCTTCTAAGCTTCTTATGCCACCAGATGAAAACAATTGTATATGTGTAATTCTAAGTGAAAATTTAAAACCTTCACACAACAAATAGGACGGCCGTGTACAAAATTTAGCGACAAAATTGTAAATCCGCTTAGCTACTCGGTAATGCCTCCATCGGCAAATCGTTCACACGACGAATGTATTTCACGAAACGAAACTACATTTTAAACTGAACCTAGAAACAAATTCCCTTAAATAAACGCATGTAAAAGAAGCACTTTTATACGTTTATTTTACTACTAAATGTATAGTGGATGGAAAAATAGTTAAATAGGAAAACACAATTATAACTTTTACATAGTTTAACATCATGATCTCGCCTATAAGGTTTTGTAAAACAAATAGAAAAAAAGTAGCTTTTTATCTGTACAAATATAAATAGGAATACCTTTTAAGTATGACGGTTAATATAACAGGCTTAACGCTTAATAATACATTATCTTATCCTCCCTTGGATTCTGGGAAACGAGCGAAATACAGAAATATAAAAGACGGCAATAATATTAACTGAATGAGATCTAAGGTAGGTCACGTTTTACTAATAAAGCCACTTTCATCCATCGTGAAGAATATCCATTTATTGCGTACTTTACGACGTACAATGTGTGTGCGTGTGTGTGCTACTATATAAAACTAACAAGCGGAAAACCTTCACATATCAACTAAGCTTATATAAAAGCTTTTTATGTTTTCCTATGTCACCATAAATATATTATGAATAGTAACATTTGCAAAATAATAGAAGAACTAGGAATGTAACTTGTATTTCAATAGTTTTCTATTGGAATGTTAATTCAGTCTAACTTTCTCTGCTTGTGTAAAATTGAGGAAATATGAGCCCCGAAATATAAAAAGGAAAGAAATTTAAAACTTGGAAACAAATTTATTTTTCGAGGGGAAAAACTTCGTACATGCATTGATCGATTACTGTCATTCGTCTACCATTAGAAATTGATAACAAAAAGGTCACACTGAAAATAAAAGGAATATCTTGGTACAGTTGAATATTGAAAAATGAAATCTTATTTCCGTATGTATGGACAAGACTTTTGAAGAGCCATATTCGACCTTAGTATTGTAAAATTCAAACTTCATTTATTTGGTACCTACATATTACAAATTGTCAATCATAATATGATATTTGTACTTCATACACCTTAGTTAATTTACGTTTGTGACCGTCGACTAAACATTTTCAACATGAATGCTATATGGTTTATGTCAAAATGTTAGTTAAATTTATTAGTACGCGTCAACACTAGTGCTAGATTTAGTTACTAGAGCTGGCTTTGAGCGAGTATACGGGTTTAAATGGATTTGTCCGAGTCACGCCTGCCCGGCCCGACTGCAGCGGATTATGCAGTTACGCCGATGATGATACCCTCACCATTATGTGTCCCTGGTACGTCATTTACAATGCATTAAATTGAATGCAATAAAATGAATGAATTTGATCAACATTCTTTAGTTAGAATAGTTTGTTAAAATTATGATAAAATAAGCCAGCTCTATGTTTTTAGCTCAAAGCTTTCGAGCATGAAAAATTAAACCACGTATATATATAATTACATAGTTTTTATTTCACACACGTGAAAAGTAAAAATTCACCAAGCCATTGGATAACAAATGCAACTGTGTCTATTTTCTGCTGAAATAGCAATAACTTTACATGATACATAGTAAACAATGAGTAATTCGAATTGGTCCGAACGTGTGGTGTGGCGTGAACTGAGTTGCATCTCAAGCGCGCCAACAATGTGCCAAATAATGCAGTACGGCGACGGTTTCTCGCGTCCGACATTGCGATGTCTCGCTTGAATTATTAATTCAATAGGAATGGCTAATGTGCCCGCCGAGGGATAGTTAAACGTAACCGCCGAAAGCCGGTAAACTGAAACACGATACGAGAGCGACGGTTTTCATTATGCAAAACGACAATTTGCATAGTTAGCGAGTTGCTCTTACCGTTTCACGATAAATATTTCATGCGATAATCACTATTGACTTTTAGAGTGTCGATTTACATTCGTTCTATTGGGATAGCGATGTTAGTTGATTGCTGGTTTTGAGCGAATGGGGTGTAGAGTTTTGAATTGCTAATAAGTGTTTTACGTTTAGAAGAAATTTCCAATATCAAAATTGTCTCTTGTTTCGCCTATAATTTTATTCGTTATTAATTTTGGATATTTTCGCTTGTTTCAGACCTATTGATAGAGATGCTAGGCGTGCTGGCCAGCTACAGTGTCACAGTAAAGGAACTCAAACAGCTATTCAATGCCATGAAAGCTGTCAATGGAAAATGGGTAAGAAGCTTTTATTCATAGGTCATAATATAGTTTAATAACAATTATTTATTTGAAATTATTCTTGATGACTCGTTTTAATTTAACAAGAAAAAGAGAATTAACATAAAATGCCAATAAATATGCGGCAAACATAAACAGCGAGGAATAGCCGCTTAATTGCCGCTTGCACTCGCTCAAAGATGCAAATTTAAAGAGCTCTCGCGGCGGTGCAACCGAACTTGCAATAGCGCCGTCGCAGTCAGCCGCGTCGCGATCTGCTCGGCCTCGTGTCGCCCTGGTACCGCCGAGTCGCCAATGCGGGGGAGGCTGCGGAATTTATCTGCTGGCTCGAATGCTTTATCTTCTTTATAGATGGGATTACAAATGTTCCGCTCACTGAGAATTATGGCTCGTGTACACAAAGTCGGACTGTTGGACTGTTATACTGATAATGGATTATAGTTTTTATGCACTTTTCACAGAGTTAATTTTGGTTTTAATTGCTTTGTTGTGGAAATTACATTGAGTTAATTCTTGTTCACAAAGTATTTCCACTTCTATAATAGATAATATCAATAGATAGTCAATACATCAAGTTTTGCAATTAAGTGTTAGTGAGTACATATTAGTTTCCATTGTAGTGTATCGGCAAGCAAACATGGGGGTGTTAGGGGCGACTAAATAACGTCATAAATAATAGTTGTTAGCGGCGATTCTAAATCCGAGCTCGCAATCCCCAGTTGCCGGTCAGCGAAACTTTTCCAATGTTGGCCGAGCGGAACATGTATATTTGTTATTCATGTCCGCTGGCACGTGCTAACTTTGCATTTCGATTTGAATTTAATGTTTTACTTGTTAGCGCTGTTTTAGCCGACCCAGCCTTTGTTCCAGTCGTGTTATTTCGTGCTAACCCAGTTTTTCTATGCAATTAGCCTGCGTCGAACCATTCGCGAATTCTCTTTAAGACGATACACAAAAAAAAATCCACTGCTTGGCGGGCGGAGTCTAATAGCTCGCTATCGCGAACGCGGGTGTGCGCGAAGTCATTCTTGCAAACTCGCCGCGCTGCCGCTGGCCGACTCGGGACAAACATGTATGGAGTCGTCATACAGTTATAATATTGTTATACTGTATTTATTTAATTGTTGATTTATTGGTTTTATTTTCTTGCTTATAAACAAATAATCTTCTTTTTAACAACTACTTAGACATTATTAGTAATTATTATTATTTCGTAATGTTAACTTTATTACAAAATAATACAGGTTATAAATAATCTTTAAAATAACAAAAAATATTGTTACTCTGAAAAAATGAAATGGTACTCAATAACGCGGACTACTGAATTGATTTAGATAGAATTTGATGCTGACGTAGATATTACATCATGCCCAGAAATGAAAGGTACTATTTCTGAAAGAAGTTATAAACCCTAATTCTTCTCAGTCAAAGTCAAGAGTGGAAGATATCACTAATACAGTAAAACTGATGCGAAATGGATGTTAATTTGTATATTTTTTTGTTAGTTGTTACTTAATCACGTCAAGACTACATTACCAATTTTGATAAAATATAGCTAATTGCCTGGATTTACACATAGGATACTTTTTATCCGAACTGAACACTTCTGTGGGATAAAACAGGATTCACGATATAACCTAATTCCACGCGGGCAAAGCCGCGGTCGGAATGATATTTTTTTAAATAAAAAAATTGTTTTAAAAAAAACACAAAATATATTGACGCATGTATTTATTTTTTGCACTCTATTATAATTGTAATTATTCATTACAAATAATCAAAATAAAATAGCCAGAACAAAGTTAGGCCCTGGTAGGGTAGGTAGGCAGGTACAGCAATGTGAGACGAACACTGGCTTATTTATACCAAAAATAATGTATTATAAACATTAAATTAAGTTTACAACAAAAATACATAATATTAGCTAATGTGAAAACGAATCAACCAATCATCCCACAACAATGAAATGTGCACACAAATATTCATCCAAATCGGTTCATGTGATTAGGAGGAGTGACTGCAGCGCCATCTTCCGGGCCCAATTGTGTTTCCAGATCACCCAGGAACTCAATTTAATATACTTACACAAAATTTTTCGAAATGAAAACTCACATTACTATGTAAATATGAATATAAACCTGTTTTAGTACTAAGCAATTTCCCGCACAGGTGTAGTAAGTATAAATGAAATAAATATCAACATCAAATTCTTTATACAACATACTTATCTACCACCTACTAAGAAATGTAATTCTTGAAATTTTTTCGTATTTTTTTAAATATAATACTACTCCAATGAGCTCCTGTTCCATATTACATCCACCATACTTCCACTAAGTTCACCATGATTTTTTATTTCTTTGCACTTTGTTGCTTTTTGCTAAAAATGGAATCATGCGATAAAACCAGTAGAGCGTTGATAACATACATTTTTGACTGAATAAAGGTACTTACGAAGGAGTGGGTTCACATTGTGAACAATCAGTGGGTTTATTTTCCTTCTGGATTCCGGATTTCTGAAAAGATTATTTATGCTATAAATGAAAAAATCTTACACATTCGTTATGTACTTAAAACAGGGGTACATATCAAATATCGTCTATAATACAATTATCATCAAATTTAAAATAAAACCAACTTACTTCATTAATTTGTTCCAATTGTAAGCATTCTTTTTCCTCCAACCTTTATGTTTCTTCTTTTTATTTTCTTTATTGTCCCCATTTGTCTCATTTTGTCTTATCGTGTTGTCACCCTTTTTTACGATTGCGCAAGCGACACAAGTTCCCCGTGTGACGGCCGTAGCGGGAATGACTCGTGCAGCGATCGGGGTAGGAAGGTACAGGGCGGCTCTCGCTATATTGGCTGGTCGCGCGCTAATTTCAAGTATTTCTTGTTTATTTCAAAACCATCGCATATTTCAAAATTCTAACACGGTAGACGTATAGGTTGTATATTTTATAGTTAATATCCAAAAAGTCGTAACTTTACGTTTGTTATTTTGAAGATGCCAGAGATTAAAAAAAAATAACAATGAGAACTTTGTATTTTTTTTCTATCGAGAAAATATCATGGAATCATGTTTCTAAAACGGTAGACGTATTGTGTTACTATTGAACTTTCTTGTCAAGAATTTTCATCACGACAACTTTAATAATATAAAAATTACGAAGGTTTGAAAAGGGCCGTAAATGTTAGAAAAATTAATTCATCACCTTAACATTCCCGTCGAATGGATCGTACGGTATAAATATTAATGTAATTGAATAACGTTAACAGACCCGTTGTGCGGTGATTGCCTGTTACCATACACAATCACGACTGAATTTGTTGATAATTACTTTCAATATGAGCTCGATACTAATGTCGTTTATTTGGCTCGCGTACTTATTGTATCGTTATGAGCACAATAATACGATCTGATACAACGCTCTCGATGTCGGATATTCTATAATTTTAGAGATAGCAATTAGCGCTCAAAGAAAACAATCGAAGTTGTTTCTGATTGATTTTATTGGCTGTCAATCGTTAGTATCGGGTTACTAGACGTCTGCCCTTCGTTGACCTCCTTTAAAATATTTTAAAACAATTGAAAATACTCAAAACAACAATATTTTTTAGTTTATGAAATAATGAAATAATCCTTGAAAGAGAATACTTAAGGGATATTTATATTATTTTTTATGTAAGTTTCTCCGTCATTGGTTGTAGGAACCTTACGCAGTCTAATTATTATAACATTGTTATTAGTCTAATTATTTGAATATTGAACATACATTAAAAATATGTCACATTTCACACATAACTTGTATCATAATGTAAAAATAATCAAAAACTTAATCCTTCTTATACCTACCAAGCTCATAAAAGAATAACCTGTTTTTTTATTGAATAATTTAAAGGCAAATGTTAGATTGTAACGATTACAATCTAACATTTATACTTTAGTGAATTTTGCACGTTAAGTCTTCTTATAAATTTATGAATTTAACTAAATATGGAAGGTACCTATCGTGAAATTAACATAAAACCTTAATTACAGCCGCGACACTCGGCCAAACTGCTCAACGTACTCCGACAAATGCCACATCGCAATGGGCCTGATGTGTTCTTCAGCTTCCCGGGGAGGAAAGGATCGGTAAGTTGGGATAAATTTATTTAAATTATAGCTAACTCCTGTTTGTATCTATGTTTTATTCAGAGGTAATTGCTTCATGGTATGTTTAAAAGTTTGCGTGGAGATGACGGAGACTATTGCTAGTATAAGAGTCATTCTAAATTCGTTGAAAGCAGACAGAGATGGAACAGATCATCTTACCTATGAATTACTTGAGTATTGTATATTATACAAGCAATATATCACTTGAGTGTACTGCCTAATTACGTACGTTATTACCTTCGTTGCAATGCAATCGCAGACGTTGCGAGGTGGCTTGATTGACCCTCTCGTGAACTCGACTGTGGAGTGCCGAGTGCCTCTCCGCAGACCTGCACCGACACGCTACTGTTTACTTGGCGGGGATATAGCTGTACAATGTACATGGGCTAAGCTTTCTTATTTGATGAGTGAGAGATTAAGAACGTATCAGGATTATCATATTTTCTTCTGATATCGTAATATTTAGGACTCAGGGTACTGTTATTAGGAACCAAGCAACTTTTCACGTTACAACTTGACTGCAAAAAGTTAAAACTTGGATTTATAAATGAAAATTGAATATATCCTAAAATCTAAATAAGATTAGACATTGATAAAATAAATATTTCATGTAGGCTTTCCATCAGAAATTGATGAAGCTATCGTTGTAATATTTTCAGTCCGCCAACAGGCATTCCGGATAAGGAGCACTCCGAATACGGAAATTAATCGTATTAAAAATTTCCCCTAATTTTCAAAGATTGGATAGAAATGCCTGTGGCAACGATATAAAATAAATAGCAGTAAATACAAATATTTTTACTTATGTTGTTTTGAACTAGACGCTAATGTTTATCGCGTTTCGTTAAGTAATTCAATGTATTTTTAATAAAAATTAAATTAAAAATTTTGGAGGCGCCGGGTATCGATCCCGGTACCTCTCGCATGCTAAGCGAGCGCTCTACCATCTGAGCTACGCCCCCGAGTTACAAATCTTATAAATGTATCGATATAATTATTTCGAAGAAAGGTTAATTGCTGCAGGCGATGTTTCACAACACTGCCTCGTCGACTGGTTCGCGTACTTTCTGATAATAAGATTGGATTTGATAATAAGCATTAAACTACGAGTACAATTAATTAATTCAAATAAACAGAAAGATTTTCTTTAAATATTTTATACTAGCTGTGCCGCGCGGTTTCACCCGCATTGCTCAGCTCCTGTTGCCTTCCTCGATAAACAGGCTATCTAACACCGAAATAATTTTTCAAATCGGAACAGTAGCTCCTGAGATTAGCGCGTTCAAACAAACAAACAAACAAACTCTTCAGCTTTATAATATTATATTTTATATTAAAAATAATAAACTGGAGGCGCTGGGTCCTGTTACCATCCACCGTCTGAGCTACGCCCCCGGTTGTGAATGTTATGGAATAATATCTTCATACGTAATATTATAATAATTAAAGCAATTAAACATTCGGTTGTCGCAGGCTTCGCGAGCAATTATTTTTCACTTCATTAAGACGTGTATTAAACGTAGAAATAAATCAACTCCGGCACGTGCAAATAATAATAAAAGGGTATTTTTTCGTCACAAAATTATCCTTTTTAGAGAAAATAATGAACAATAAATCGGTCAATCGTGTACACATTTCTCAGAATCGTGACGCGAATTACCAGCTCTCTAAAAGCTATTTTCATCGCAAAATGCTGGCTTTATTTTCGGGGACGTGTTTTTTCATGTAGGAGCCGCGCCGGTAGCGTCACGTACTCAGACCTTGCTGATCGTCCAGTAGTTCATTATGTTTATTATTTTAATTGTTTTCACATACCTCAGTTGTTATATTGCAATGTATATAATTTGTACAAGTAAATTAATTATTCGAAAGTACTTTGACATTAGTGTGTTCTGCCTATTGATAAATATGTCACGTAGGTTGTTTTTTAATAAATACAGAAATAAAATACATTATTTAAAACAGTAATAAATTGTACATTTTTAAACTTTAGCAATAAAACTACGATAATCCTATTACAGTTTTGTCGTCAAGAAATTCCCAGCGCAGTGGTCACGGGAGGAATTAAATTGTACTCGATAGAACGGCACGGAACAAAATTTCAATATCGTTGCTTCTCGAACATTCCGCCCCCACGGACTTTGCAAGTGTAACTTCAAAGGTGTACCTTTATTTGTGCAGTGTGTTATTTGTGAACTTTAAGCTGTTACTTTTTCGTGTTTGGATCGGGAGTCGGAACTGTGCCGTTTGTCTGCGGACTTTGCGACGCGCTTCAAAGTTGGGCGGCGTTGGCTGTGACTGTGTGCGGGATGCTGCAGGAGTTCGATGTCGCATCAATAATGCGTCTGTTGGCTTTTAAAAGTAATGAGTCGTGATTCTTATTCCTTAGTATATTTTTGTTTATAACGTTCACTTTATTTTATCTTCTGATACGTAGATAGGTATTATTTTAGGTACCTACAAAAATTTTCTAAGTACAGCAGACCCGAGTCTATTAGCAGAGCAAACCTTTTTTTCCTATGCGCATTGCGCATTATTCGAATTAAAATAAAGTACAAAGATACAATGTTTGCGATGTTGCAATGTTGCAATAAATGTTGTCTCCCCTAGTTTATTAAGGCGACATAATTTCCCCAACCTTTCTTATTTACTCGGTTTATTTAATTTCGTAAAAGCTGTTAACAAAATAATTTCCCATTCGCGAAGATTTTTGGCTTAATCCAGAAGCGTGAAGTAATTAAACGTCGAATATAAGGGGTAATTTATTGTGCCCCAGGGACCGGCCTGCCCCTAAATGGTACTAATTAAGGCATTCTGATAATGGATTCCGCAGCCTTGCCTCTAACCTCAAGTGGCTCGGAATCTGCATTTTACATCTCAACTTTCAATTTGAGCCGGGTTCCGTTTTTTGTTTTTGAAGTAGCCGTTATTAGATTACTGTCCTTTGGTTAGAAAAGTTTTCGGTATGATTTTATAGCTTGCAATTTGATGAATAAGTATTTAATAATTTGTTATTTAAAATGTTTTGAGACTGTTCAGGTCAAGAAATATTGTTGTAGAGATATTTTCAAATTTCCTGTACATATGTGTCTGTATTTATTTTTATCTGGTATTTAACATTTTAAGAACTGAACGTGTTGATTGTTGATGATGGTGAGATATTGCCGTACCAAAATGTACCGTACATAACCAGGTAGCGTTAGGCTTTCGTTTTTGTATTTTTTGTATAAGATAGAATTGTTTATCATCAACAAATGTATGTTATTTGTTTTCATGTCATTAGAAACAACGTATCTAATTTTTGAAAGTAATATGAAGCTAATAATTTAATAAAATTATTTCTAACGAATGTTTACACAATTTCATAAGTCATATTAGGCACTTATAAAACTATGTGTGTAATGAAATATTTGCTGAAACGTTTTGTTATTAAACCTCTGTAAATTGTCCTTAGAGACAGTCATTGGTTTAATAATACGTGCGTTTGTACCTCTGGAGGAAATCCTAAGCAAATATAGGCATGCCTTTCGAGGGGATCGATAAGCAAGGGACATTTGGAACCGAATCGCTTTCCATTGGAATGGCCCGTCGCACTCTGTAGCTTCGATTGACATCGAAATCGCTGATGACATCATATTATTGCGCCGCCAACCCCTGTTTCTTATGCTGCCTTGGTAGTTGGTTAACACACTTATCTATTTCTGTGTGCATTTTTCTATTGTAGGACTTGTCTATCCCCAGTTTGAATTTATTACAAGAGGTATTTCGTCTATGTTCACGTTTTTTTTCAGTTCATCAGATTATTTGAAAAGCTCAATTTAGTCGTGGACAGGAACAACTTAGATCTACTTTAATATTCAATAGCACTAAAGTAACTAAGTCCACTCTAAATCATCAATTCATCATTATCAACAAAAAAGCGAAAACATAAAAACTTCATACTTAGCATGGAGTTGACTCCTTTTCAATTTATCAATCAAGTGTGTTATATCTATAAACTTGAACATAAATAAGGTTGCGTGCGAAGCGGTTTGCATTTCGCCGTGTAGCCGTACGACGAATGGCTCCACGCTCGTGGAATGAATTCGGTCGAGCAGCGGCCAGTTTTTCCCTTATTTATCACGTGCGGCGGCCATTTCTCTCCGCCAGCTCGCGGCGGAGCGGGCGCGGGGCGGGCCAAGCGTGCTCCTGAATTATGTGCAGCGCTGTTGGGTCGCGCGTCACGTTTTGCGACGACAGTGTGAATGCTTACGTGTCACCTGATGTATAAATCATTTTACGGGAAATAATAAATGTAAAGTAGTTGTGTTGAATGATATAAAATAATACAATGCAAAATTGTTATGTTGAACTGATTAACGAATTTAATCGTGTTTTCGTTTGGAAAATTGCCCGCTCTAGAATTACTTACTTACTTACTTACTTACTTGTCGAAGTAATATGAGTTAATTTTATTGAAAATTTTTGTTCTGTTATTAAAAAAATAACCTGATTATCAATTTAAGTTGAAAAGTTATAAAGTTTTATTATATTTAGCGTAAAGTTTGGACAACAGGCGCGGCAAGGCAATGAAGCGCGGATGGATTTATTTCGTTTAAGAACTCATCAAAAAGCGCTTTTCAAATATATCGCGCTATAATCCGAGTGTTTATTGAGATAAAGAATTCGCTAAGAAATCACTTTTCGCTGGATTTACACATTTTTTGTGAACTCGATCGGTGCACGTCAAATACGTACATGTCTTATACAACTTATCGATTCAAGCGTTTTGTTTATGTCTAAAAATAACCTTGTTATATTTGTTATGTTTTTAGTAAGCTTTGTTATTATTGTTTTTAATATCTTAACTTTACACTTATGACAGTATTTTAAATTTTTATAAATAAAACATCTCTGGAAAAACACAGACCTGGAAAAACACCTACTTCCCACCCACAACATAAATTAATACAATTTTACTGGATGCAAAGCGAAATCCCACTTAATAGAACATGTAATATAAATCGACAAACTAACCAGCCTCACGCAAGCAACACTATTCAGTTACAAATACGTGTATTTCCACGTCATAAAAGTGATGTCGCAAATGATGCGATTGCGAGCGGAGGTGTGACCGGTGTTGTCGCAATTATCGCTCGCGTAATTAAACATCATCCCGTCGGCTGCGAACGGTCGTATCAGCCACTCAATCGAGTTAGTTAGCGAGCCAGCGATGCGGAAATGTAACTTTGCACAAAAAGAGAATTCCCGTGTCAAAATTTTAATGTCCTCGCCACCGAATTTGTTTACTGCGCGGGAAAAGTGCTCGCGCTTTGATGTCACGCGCGCTTTAACGCAATACCGTTTGTTGCTCAAATGACGATGAAATTTAAGAGCTTTTTTTCAAGCTTTTTGTCTTCACTCCATGTTTTATTTAATTATGGATCAAAGGAAAGTTATTTGTCTTTTAATAAAGATCTACCTTCGTTGTAAGAAGGGCAATAATTAAGTTCAAATATTTATCTTCTATCATCGTTCTCTCTAAAGTAGGTAATCTAAAATTGAAATGTTCACATATTCTCATATGATACATGCAATGCAATCTGTTTATTTGCCTGTCCAAAAGGCGTCAAGATATGCAAGCATGAAAACGTTTGTGCAAACTAAGCTTTTATCCCTCTTTAGTTTAAATTCCGCAATGTTGTGTACACGGTCTTTCAATCCGCCTTTTACTCCATGAAACAGGAATGCATTTCAAAAGATGGTGTCTGTTGAATAATAACCGACGTTCAGTTTAAATGGAAATGCGAATATTACGAACACACATTGAAATAGTGCAATGCAATGCTCATTTGATCTGCGAATATAGTTTTCAATGCGAAAGCGTTTTCGAAATA
The DNA here is from genome assembly GCA_907164685.1 of Colias eurytheme. Classification (NCBI taxonomy): domain Eukaryota; kingdom Metazoa; phylum Arthropoda; class Insecta; order Lepidoptera; family Pieridae; genus Colias; species Colias eurytheme. The sequence goes on along the minus strand of CAJQZN010043356.1, from coordinate 6,763 downwards.
CATGAGCTTACTTATTAAAGTTATTCGACTATGAACCGTTTCAATACATCGCATGTGAACGTGGTTATGAAAATATATTTCGCTTTATGTTACTATGTGTCGTGTTATACGGCTCCATTTGCTTAAGTGTAAAAATGAACTACCACTAGTTCGTTTGAATTGATGAGAGGAAGTTATTATTGACGAGGTTTGTATCGGGTGGCACATGTGTGTGCAATAAAGCATGTCCCTACGGCCACACTTTATCGACATCACCATAAAGATAAATAGCGCTGTCAGCGATCTCCCTGCCACCCCTCCCCCCTTCGGGACGTGCCGACCAACACTTTTATCACAATTTCGTAAAGATAAAACATGTTGGGTAAATTTTCTCAGCACTATGCGATGTATATTTAATGTTATGTGTGTTTGGTTATTTGAGACAACAAACAAAAACTTGCTTCTGCCAAAAGTATAATAACATTGAAAAGAAAAAGTTAAATATTACAGTTTGTGTTCCTTCTTGAATATACAAAAAAACTTATTCGAAGTTCAGAACATAAGAAACTTTTGTGTAGGTATATTAATAAATTTTCGACAAAATTATTTGGAATACAATAACCAATATGATGTAAATAGGTAGATAATTAATTAATAACATTATTTTGTTGTGGAATTATTTCAAGCCTCGATTATTTAGCAGGCTTTTACGAGTGTAAGCGCATTGCACAAACTAATACCCTTTCCCAGAAACCAATTATTTCATCTTCCGGGTATTCTATAAGCCCCAACAAGGATTAATGATAAATAACATGGGAAGAGATTTGTTTTGGTGCTTAACCAATTACAATTTGATATATGAAAGGAACGCTTACGTATCGAAGTATATTAAATTCTTAGAAATTAAGAAAAATAGGGCATCATCTCAATCGATATTTCGCTAGCAAAAGCTTTTATTTTAAACATGTAAGTTGTTAATTTCTATTCAAGGATTTTATAATCATGCCAGATACGTAGGTCAATAATTATGTTTCGTAGATGGAACCTTTTTTGGAATTATATTTAGGTATAGAAATTTTCCCCATATAGCAATAACTGCTTTAATTCTTGGTACGAGGAAGGCAGTAATTATGGTATTATCCTCTCGGCCAAATTGAAGTGAGCGTGCGTAACGTGCGAGCTGAAAGTGTTTATACAATAACGTGATGAGTCCTGCGACTGTTGTTGATTGCGACTGTCCACTTGGAGATATTATTGTGATTGTGTTTTTGCGATCAAACATAAATCCTCTTAACGTGATCATAGACACACTGGTGGTATCTGCTTTTTTGCAATAAAATTATCTATACCTAGCTCTTTTTGGTAATTGTATAAAAATTACTTAAATGCTTCAAATACTTAAATTAAGTTCAAACATGATTCATTTTTGGGCTGGTAAGAGGCGAATAAATCGAAACGATATAAGTAGTTGGAGGTAATGTCTGGTAAAAGCAATGTAATAGTCGACTGTTAAACAGGGCAAATAAACCTTCCAAAACGAATATCGGCCGAGAGTGCGGGAGGAGGGATATGTAAATTTTATTGATACGATATTGCCGGAGGGATTTTGTAAGGAATCGTCGGAGGATCGCCTCTTTGCGTAAAGTGGATCTCGAGCGCCACTTGTCTGCGATCGTTCGCCTCTGGGAGATAATTGTGTCTTTAAATGCTAACGACATCATTTTTGTGACAGCTTTACCTATGTCTTGTACCATATTGGTCTCTAATGTGTAATATAGTCGGTTCTTACTTCTTACTGCGTGAATATAAATGCTGTTTTGCTGGCTCTACTTTTTCATATACATATTACCATTTTATAGCTTATAAATAACAATAGAAGTTTTTATAAGCTATAAAAAGTTTTGTAGTAATAAGCTCTTATTTCAGTCACTTTAATGACTCGGCAGATCATTGACAACTGATGCATTATGACTTTGATCACAGAAACAAACATATGTGCTCTGCAGTTTGGTCCCTTCATTTCACCTTCATTTATTGTGATATTCTTGTTACTCAAAGCGATAATGACTTACAGGCGATAGTGCTGCCCCCCCTGGCGCGGTGGCCCTACGAGAACGGATTCACATTCACAACGTGGTTTCGTCTAGACCCCATCAACTCCGTAAACATCGAACGAGAGAAGCCCTACTTGTATTGGTGAGTTCTGATATCCTAGTAACATGACAAAATGTTTTACATGTATTGGTATTTGGTTTGATTAGTTTATGTATGTATCTTACTAGTTCATTAGGGCATTGTACATATATCTTAGACCTTAGCATCGAATTACAACAGTTAGGTCAATTTGCTTGTCCTCAATTACCTACACGAGCGTTGACGTCGGCTTGTTATATGAAAATCGTTTTCTATTATAATAGGTGATATAAAAAGCTATTGAAATATATTAAATAAAATAAACTTCGGAGACGTGAGGCGGTATTCATAAAATTCGATGTCTCGTTATTAATAATTTGTTTTCTATTTGATTAAATAATCTTCAGGGCAATGAACTAAGAAGTTTATATTCAAAATTCACAGTAGGTATCTTTAGGAATTTGTAACGAGCAGCGAGATATAAATTGAAATATTAAAACTGTTATTATCAATCAGTATATAAATACGGAGATATGATCCGCTTCACAGTGGGCTTCCCCTAACTGTTTATTGTTACCGACAGTTCAATGTGTGCCGATTGTATTACATAGTGCTCGATAATTAGTTATTACGGGGCGTACACCGGCGGCGTTGGTAGTAAATAGTAATACTGTGATACACGAGACGTTGCTTGCTTTCCTATTAATTATACCTTACATATGCCTTCCTAACTAACTTACATGTAACTTGAGACAAGTCATCTCTCTAACTTGGTACAGCTTATTACGTGTTAAGAAGTAAACTTTATTACACTACGATCTGAATTAATTAATACTCATGAAAAATTGGATTCATTATGAGAAAAGTTTGTTTTCACTTCGCATTAAATACATATTCGAGTTGCTATTAAAGGCGAGATTAAAGTCTAATTAGAATTTCTTTTACTAAAGTATATTTCTTAATTCTTGGGGATATAAAGTTCTTATATTAAACGCTTTTTAAATACTCTTGCGTCGTTGTATATAGTTGGAATGAAGAACTTAAGCTGAAATCTTTTTATTTATGTAAATGCGTTCAAATTACTTCAGCCGATTGATTCAGAAATAATACAAACACCCTCATAAGTTCAGTAGTTGTTATTTATATGAATATATAATATACAATCTTTTATAACTAATGCTACAAAAATGACGCGCAGCTTCAAGACGAGCAAAGGCGTGGGCTACACAGCGCACTTCGTGGGCAACTGCCTCGTGCTGACTTCCATGAAGGTGCGGGGCAAGGGCTTCCAGCACTGCGTCAAATATGAATTCCAGCCCAGACGGTGAGTCTATCACTAAAATGTAGACAAGCATATTATTATTCAGAAAGCCTGCATTATTATAAGTGACCCTCGTAACGGAGTTAGACTGTTTACTTAAAGAATAATTAATTATCTGTCAGGTGTGCATAAAAGGTTGTTTCAAGTTTTGAAAGGTTATGTTAACGTATGTGAAAAAATTTAAATTTAAATTATAAAGCACTAAATTCGATGTACATGTAATGAAAAATATAAATTATACTAAAATTTAAATATGAATTTTATGAATAGTGCCCCATTAAAATTTTAAATGGTTCTTACTGCTGGTTTAATATGGTCCGGAAATTGAACGTACTATCCGCTTTGTAAATAAATTATTCATTAAAATGGAAGTTCATTATATTGATGCGAGATATATTTGGGTGCAAATTTGTATGATTTTCACTGGAAAATTTGGCAAAATTAATAGCGCTATATTAAATGTTCAATAAGTTATCCACAACTTAACCGGTTTATTCAAGGAACGCAATAACATCGCCTTCATAAAAATTATCTGTAATTTTCCCAATATTTTGATTATTTTGTTCTTTGGGTGGAAAGTCGAATTAAGAATGGTGTAACTAAACTACTCTCGTAATTTGAAGATTCGAAATATATTGTGTTTTTATTATTGGCTCTATTGTAGAGTTTTTATCTTACCTAATGGATTCCTTTGTTTAGAGATTAAATATTTCTTGTAGATTTATCAGTTTTTATAGTTTTTCTTTTTTGTGTTGTCCAGATGGTACGCGATAGCTGTGGTGTACATATACAACAGATGGACAAAGAGCGAAATCAAATGTCTCGTGAACGGCCAACTCGCTTCCAGCACAGAGATGGCCTGGTTCGTCTCTACAAATGACGTAAGTTTGACAGTTACATAAATCATACATGCAGAGAAATGAGCGAAACGCAAACCCCAACAAACCGCTCTTTTCTTAATGAAATAATTAAAAATGTATAATGCGGCCGTAAACTTTGGCTAATTTAAACTTTCGAGTAGGCTTATAACAATGGTATGAATAAGTAACGACAATAAAATGTAGAGCGAAGTTTTAACAACCAGAGGTCGTGCGGCTGCCTGTAAGAATACTTTCCTTAAGGATAAAACTTGAGTCACATATCCTTAATCTGCCCTCGAGTACCAGGCGCACATAACTCGACGAGAAGTTGCTAATACTTTCAGTTATCTGCGGCGTGCGGCGTGCGGCGTGCCGCGTGCACCCCTCGCCGTTCGACTCGTCACGTACTCGTGTCGTTACGTCCAATTTATTGCCGTAATTCCATGCAAATTATATGTGCTACGGGGACGTCATAAAAATGTGTGTTTAAACGATTGATGTATGTTAAACGAGACCTTCGATATTATAAATTTTCTCATATTATAGCGAGAGTAAAGTAATTGATTACTTATAACATTTTGATATGTAGATTTTATTAAAACTTCGTGAAGGGTTTCGATAAACCTGGTCTCGTTTATTTGAAGGCTTAGGTATAAAACGCTACAATCAAAATAGGATAAAAAAAAGCTTTATAAATAGCTTTATGAATCAGGAAAATCTGATCTATCAAACAAAGACACAATAGGAAGTTGACAACACACGATAAACATAATAATTGAATAATCATATCACACCCCGCAATGTTTGAGAAGCCACCGCGAGATTTGTGGCTAGCAAATAATATTACATGAGCCAATAGAGCACCCTCGCACGCGAAGATTAATTCGAAGATCCAACGTTAATTGAAAACTAAATCAGGCTCGAAGTGTGTCGCGGCGTGCACTCGTCGGAAAGCGCCGCATGAATATTCATGGCGTGTGTGTTTTAGTTGTCGCGGCGCGGCACCCGGGACGTGCTCGCAAGCGGACCCGCGCGCTTTTCCTAGCTAATGTGTTTTCTACACCTAAACACACAGCGTCTAAAATATGCGCATCTGTATATGTTAATTTGAATATTCATGTCTAGCTTCAGCTAGACGCTAGGTGTTTGGATGAACGCAAGGAATGAATATGGATCGAATGTTTGGCGGCGGTTGAGCTTGTCTCGTCCCGGTTTTGCTTTTCTTATTAAAACTTTTTGGATATTATTTTTTACCTGCTGAATTATTTTAGAATATTGACTTCGTGATTATAATACATGAATAAAACATTATCTGATTCATATCATCAGTCATCACATAACATATTATCCATGTATAATTTGGGACTAGAAAATTCATGGTTTGCGATTCTATTACACATTCTCTGTTTGAAATGTGTCACGTCAGTGATTCCCTTTGATATTATAATCCTCATTACGCCAGTAAATTACATAATGTGGGCTCGTAAGAGTTCCCCGGGGCTGAGTCCCGGTTTGACTGTACGTTAACGGGGAATTGCGTCGAAGAATAGTCGACAATTGAGCAGACAATTGCTACAATCTTCGTATCATTTCTTCAACATGTCTTACAGAAAATACGTGCTTTTAGCTACGTTTATATGGTCATATATTATGGAATTTATCTACCTACACTTTTATTGGATGTTATATCATTTACAAGATAGCCAAGGGGAAGATCCCGGTCAAACATGAATAAAAAGTGTTTGAGAATATATGTAGGATGTGGATGATTTTTTTGAAATTATCTTTTTTTTTAATTGTACGTGTAGCCGTTCGACAAGTGCTACATCGGCGCCACAGCAGAGCTGGACGAGGAGCGCGTGTTCTGCGGCCAGATGGCGGCCATCTACCTGTTCGGTGAGGCGCTCACAACGCACCAGATATGCGCCATGCACCGACTGGGCCCCGGCTATAAGGTATGTTATTATGCTTCATTGAATTGTGTTTTATTTTAAACGAGAAAAGTCTTGTAGTAGATGGGTAAAGCAAATCTATATCGGATAAAAATTTATGTCATGTTTAGATTCATCTCTTGAAGCTTACTGCTTCAGTTAAATTCAGAGGAAAGTATTTTGTAATAATTGTTTTGCTTACAGAAATTCTTGTGATAGTAATGATAATAATGTTCAATTTGATCTCTACTAATCATAAAACAACTATTTCTCTTTTCCCCGCTTACCTGGACAGAGTCAGTTCCGTTTCGACAACGAATGCAACATCAGTTTGCCGGAGAACCACAAACGGGTGAGCGACGCCGCTCCCAAGCTTGCTGACATCCCCGATCCCTATCCTATATCCCCCATCCCAGATACCCAAGGCGAGTCGCCGGACGAAGATACCAGGATTACCAGGGCGGCAGAGGGTGCAGGAGTAATGGTTAAGGAGGACGCGACGCCGCGCGGGCGGCGGCTGGCGGACGGCGCGCGCCAAG
>CAJQZN010043353.1:94319-131011 GCA_907164685.1 Colias eurytheme | reverse complement strand
TAACAGTCTTAGCAGTCTAAAGCCAAACTTATCTTTCAGTATTTAAAACATCATTAACAAATGAACACATTCGAAAACGCACATCACGTTATTATTTTGAACAAACTTGTAAACATCGCCATCTGTATTCACACCTTCCGAGAAAGCAAGTAATTGTAACTCTATTCGCGTAAACCAAATCCAATCTGCCCTCGTTACTTCACTTCTAACACCAATAATATTTCACGGTACAACGAAAAATTGACTTCCAAAGATTTTCATAAACAGGAATTTGCATAAAAAACGATGCCGCTCGTTTGTATTCCTGAGGGTCGATTTGTAGGACTAAATTGACTCTTCTGTTTAAAGCGTTTGTTACGTAAAATTTGGCGACTGGTTTTATGTGGTTTCTTCTCTTATAGATACACTAGCTTTCCACCCGCGGCTTTCCACCCGTTTTGTCTAAAACTTAATAAATTATATACTAAAACCTTCCTCTCGAATCACTCTATATATTACAAAAAACCGCATCAAAATCCGTTGCGCATTTTTAAAGATTTAAGCATACATAGGCACAAAGGGACAGAGAAAGTGACTTTGTTTTATACTATGTAGTGATGATCAAAGATTTACTTACATCGGTAGATGGGAATGTGTGCTTTTTCGTCCTAAAGTTTGGTAAAAAATAATTCAGTCCTTGGTTAGTATATTGGTTTATTGTTTATTCTCTTGTTGTTATAGAAATGTTTCATTGAGAGCATTTATACAACGTAATAACCTGTGTTCAAAGTTGAAACCAGTACCTACACTATCAAAATATGTAGGTACTTTACGTACCTTTAAAATTACTTCGTTGATTCCTTGCAAAATCAGCAAAAAAACGAAACTAATTGTAACACTTAATAATTTACTGTAATTCATAGTTTGTATTAGGGCTGATTTTTCAATGCTTGGTTAAAACTTATTCGTCGAATAATGTATAAAACTACCATTTTAAAAACGTATTCTAATTGCCCGTATTTGACAGTTTACGTGACATTTTAATATTATCGTGTAATACTTTATTGGACGGATAAGTTTTGTCCAAGCATTGAAAAATCGGCCCTTAATGTCATAACAAATAGTTAAATGAAATAAAAATACGTTATCCATACTAATATTATAAATGCGAAAGTAACTCTGTCTGTCTGTCTGTTACTCAATCACGCCTTAACTACTGAACCAATTTGCATGAAATTTGGTATAGAGATATTTTGATACCCGAGAAAAGACATAGGATAGGTTTTATCCCGGAAATCCCACGGGAACGGGAACTATGCGGGTTTTTCTTTGACTGCGCGGGCGAAGCCGCGGGTGGAAAGCTAGTAATTACTAATTATTTAGATCCGTCACAAATAACTAGTTTACCTAATCAGCTGTTATTTATCAACTCGAATAACATTTGAAACTCATTTCAATCATTAATTTTATCGTGTTCGACGGATATCGGCTACATTTATCCAAAATAATTAAGCGTAATTAATTGTGACAGTTTGAAAGTTTCTATAAATATGAACAAAATTGCTGGGAGCTTGCAAATTGAAACAGCTTATTTTTTGAAGAAACAACTCAATAAAGCTCTGTTGATAAAGCGCTTTTTGTGATAATTTTATATTTTTGTATTTATTATATTTTGCTAAAATTTATTTATATTTTGTTAAGATTGAATATTGTTTGATTCCAATACAACAACAACGTGTTGTAAATTTTAAATAATGTATTTCATAACTTATTTGGGAATGCTCCATTCACAATAGCGTTAAATTTAGCTATATTATTGTGTATTATTAAAGTAAGACATAAAAATTCAATTAAAAAAAATTCACATGTGAATGTTTAAATACATTGTCCGAATCATGTAGTAGCCGTAGAGCCAAATGATTTATTAATCGATAAGAAATATGTTAACTATGAACAATTTTTAACAAGTTTCAAAATGCTTTCAAAAACTGAAAAAAAGGAGAATTGAGATTCCTACTTAAATGGACATTTCATATATGAAATGAAAATAATTGAAAGGAAATCTGTTCGAAGCCGTTTTTTATATATTTATATGAAAGAAATCTACGTTTATACAACGCACACAAACGCACAGATTAGTTTTGTCTCTCTTCATTCATAAAACACAGCAAAACATAAAATACATATTTCAAAAAGATAAAAGTCTACATTGTATAATGCTGCAAAAATATATCTACACATTTTAACATTTCTAAGCTTAAAGATTCCGTCTTGCAAGAGTAAGTTTACTTTAGAGCTGTGCTCAAAGAGCTTGCCTTCAAATTACTGAAAATTTACGTTCAGTATAAGCTATTTTAGAGATTTCGCAGTTGACTGAAGTCTGTTTATGTTGCATCAAATATATGTGAAAATGGATAGAAATATCAAGTCGAAAATACGATATTTTTACCACTTATTTCGATTGAAGAGTTTGACTCTGGGTCACTGTTATTGCTATGATAGATTAAATCGTTTCTCACTTCTTTCTTGGAATAGTAGTGTGTCAGCGAAGAAATCTGGAGATAAGGACCTCCTTATAATTAGCTTGACCGCCTCCTCGGTATAGTGGATAACGCGTGAGCGTAACACCTAGGGGACCTGAGTTCAATTCCCGGTGAAGACGAAGAAAAAAAATGTCTTGGTCTGGTAGGACACAGAAGATCAGAAGCTGATCACCTACTTGTCCCTAAAGAAAATCGATCCGTGAAACAGATGTATAATGCATCTGCCCCTTACCCCACTAGGGGACAGGGGACTTCACTTTTATTATTAGCTTAATTTTCAGTGGAGACTGGACAGGAAGAAGACCATTCACCATCTCCATTAATGTCAGTAAAATATTTGATTTATTTTCTACTTTAATTTTATTATTATTGCTAGAGTAGATAACTTGAAGTACGTTTTAAACTTTTCTAACACGCACTCAAAATTCAATCCTATCTGAAGACATTATTGTAAAGTCAGACAGAAAATCCATAAAGAATTTATTCTCCGTACCCCATACCTCAATTTAAATTTAATACAAACAATTTAGAATTTAATCAAAATTTACCTCATTAATAATATGTAACATGCATGACTTGCTAAACCAATATTTAGCACCTAGCAACCGCTAACCGTTCGCTATTTACCACAATAATAATCAATTCTAAGGAAGTTTATGTAACAATATCTTCATTGTTCCCTTATTTTGTACATTTGCGAGTATGGAGAGAAATTGCCAAGTAATAATGCTAGGTAATTCAATGTGGGCACGGCTGATATTAGCATACGAGCGTAGGCGAACGAAATAAAGGTTTACAGTATACAGGGTGGGATTTTGTTATGCCACCTGGAGGAAAAGTAATCATACTGTAGATAGAAAATTATACTTCAAGGAAAAATTCCTTCATACTTGACAAGAAGAACTTGAAATTTATGATTATATAGATTACTAGCGGTCCGTCCCGGCTTCGCCCGTGGTACATATTTACGTTTTCTCTACATAAGAACCATCCTCGTACTTCAAGGAATATAATAAAAAAAGAATTATCGAAATCGGTTCAGCCGTTCTCGAGTTATGCGCTTACCAACACATTTTGCGATTCATTTTTATATATAAGATAAGATTGAAGATTATATAGATTATAAGGACTTACGCATAAATTTGAGATTTCATTCTTATTCCTACTATTCCTACTAATATTATAAATGCGAAAGTAAATCTGTCTGTCTGTCTGTCTGTTACGCTTTCCCGCTTAAACCTCTCAACCGATTTTGATGAAATTTGGCACAGACAATCTTTAGACCCTGAGAAAGAACATAGGCTACCTTTTATTGCGAAATATGTACCACGGGCGAAGCCGGGGCGGACCGCTAGTACATAATATTATAAGGATCAATATCCTAACGGACGATGAAATAAAAGAACAAGGTGTAATTTTACAAGATTTTAGTCAGTTCGATTCCCAGGTGTGGCAAGAAATTTTTCGAAATTTTTTGAATGCAGATTTATCTTTTCAAGGATGATGTCATGTTTTTTAACTATTGTATGAAGATTAGGTCTTCAGTTGCTATAAATTCAGATGATTTTTCTATCTACTGAATTAAGAGTATGGTATAAATTCCACTCTGTATTGGAATACATTGTTAACGCCAACGTAGGTCGAATGGATTCTATTATTTATTTTATGGGTATGCAGAGAGGAATGCGATAAAAATGTAATAATACATTAAAATGTTTAGAGCATCTACGAGTGTTTCATGTGACTGTTAAAGTGATGGTTCCGAAAATAAATATGAAGATTATTTTTTCTTGTGTTTGATTTTAATCCTATCCTACTAATATTATAAATGCGAAAGTTTGTGAGGATGGATATATGTGTATAGTATATTTGTTACTCTTTCACACAAATACTACTTTATTAATTTAAAGAATCAATATTTTTACTATTGTGTTTATTAATATTATAATTGCAATGTTCTCATTTCTCAGTCAATAATCTTTACTGTCAATGTCAATAAATACAACTATTCTTAGCAAAAGATTCATCAAAACTCAAAAGACATCAAACGACTTTCTTCGCTTCTCTGTTTTGATTTTTAGATCTATATCATAAATGAAGGCGCATTCGATATTTTCGTTTGTATTCGTGTCTACAATATTAAATAATATATGAAAGAATTATCATAGATCAGTGTAATACATCAATTTGTTTGAATTCCCTTATCTCAGGATCTACTGCACCCATTTTAAAAAAATATTTCATCATTGTATAGGTACTTTATCCCTTAGCTATATAAGTACCACGGGATAAAATGTTCAATGCTTAGTTTGAGAAAATTGACATCCGCCATCTTTATAACGTGCTAAGAGACTGCTGTCATCAATCAACTTGAATAATCCCTTCAGCACCTTAATATTAAGGCGAAGCCTACGATAACGTTGAGTTATACCCGCGCAATTACCTTTTATTGCTTGTGCCGTTATTACCCGCCTTAAGTTCGACAATAAATTGCTTGTACATAGCCATAGGGATGGTCCATGATAGGGTGTTTTACTTTTTCGTTTAGAAGCTTCTTTAAGATACTTAAAGTTATTGTGGTTTTGGAAATTGAAGAGTGGTCTTAATAAGAAGAAAGTAGTAGGTATAGTAAACTGTTCTCTTTACGTAGCGGGCAAAAATTCATGTTATAAATTATTTCTAAAAGAGATTTGTGGAAAATGGTTCATTCCGAACCATAAGGACTTAGTGCGTTGGTATCTAGATGATAATCATGGGAATGAGAAGAAATTCGACCGGGCAATCCTTATACTTGTATATTATTTGAAGTCTGTCTGAAGTGTTGAAATTATTATTCTACAACAAATAAAAAAGCCATATGAAAACAGTGTTTTATTTTATTGCCCTAAGCTATTTATTAGGTCTCTTTTGTTAGTATAAATTTAATTCATACTTCTAAAATATACAGTAATTCCTTAAAAAATCGTGTCCTACTAGACGTTTATTCGCTATCATTTTTTCGATAACGTTGATAAAAACATGTCCGGCATCATTTACAGCTTGAAATATGTCTATTGGATATTCTTTAGTTATATTGAATAGTGTGTAAATATTAAACAAAAATGCGTCAAATGAATTCACACACACAAATACAATTATATTACACCGAAATACATAAAAGACGAAACGAGCTTGTGAATTTTTATCGAAGAAATATTGTAATAGGTACGATGACGCTTTGCTAATATGAAGATCGTTGAGTGTTTTTTGGTAATAACAATTTGAGGGTCTCATAATAATATTACATATTTGCTTTTCATGACATTTGCGACATTATATTTTTCTGCTTCTTTTATTCAGAGTATTTATTGTTCACTTAAAGCGGAAAATGAGGGTGTTATAAGTTGAATTTTTCTTTTATGTAACTTCTAATAGGAAAGTGTTTTCGTTTGTAAATGGTCAGCTGTGGTTTATCTATACCAGTAATAAGGATTATCTTCATTATCAATATATTTGTTTCTATATAAATAAATAAGCCATAATTTTTCTAAGTATTTAAAACAATGTTGCATGACTTCTACTTTTGCAAATAAAGCAATTTGAATTTGAATTTGAATTTGAGCTAGCATGACACAAATGCTAGTAAATATAACAAAAACACGAAATAAAATCAATTTGCGAACCCAAGACTTAACTTTAAAATTCTTAACCACTGAGCAAACAATGTATATTATTTACCTAAGCATTTGAAATTGATATTTATTGTCTGAAAGAGATACTTTAGCACAAAATGTCTGCTGTTGATGTAAAGTGAGGTATCAATCCAGGAGTTCCGCTGCTAGACGTTTGATAGATCGTTAATATCCGTGGTAACTTTTCATGATAATATTCCTTTGCTTTGAGAGAGTTAAGTGAATTTAATAATATATTTTAAAGTGATTTATAAGGAAATTATAAAAAAGACAGCGGACATAATGTTATTATGCTAGCAATATATTATTGTATTCGTATTCTATGTTTTGGGTACTAAATTAATAAAGTAATTATTATATAAACGACAATACATAATACTGTCACAAGAATGAACAGTTGGACCAATTTGTTTCATTCTTTTTTGATGTATTTTATATGCTACGGTCAACAGAATCTTTAAAACAGAATCTCTAAAATGTTGAAAAAAAAATAGAAAAATCTTTATTTCACCTAATTTGTTTATGCACAAATGCTATTTTAATATGAGATATGAAAGAAAACCTCTAGAAATAACGCTATAAACTGGAGTTATATAATATACGCGTTTAACATTTCGCACGTCTTTCGGCTGTACGACGTGCTACGACACTCTACGAGTCTACGATCTACGAGTTATGTCTACGATCCCTTGTAAATGCAAAACGACACCAATCTTTCAGAATATTATTACATTTTCATGGTTGATGGATTGGGATGGTAAGAAACTTGGAGAGATACAAAAATGGTCCTTTTTGTAGCGAAAATTTAACTTAAAGTTAGGATAAAAGATGTATGCGCGTGATGTCTGAAATAATAATAATGAGTAGGTATATGGATGGTTAGTAGTATTAGTTTTAAAAATGTAAGTATATAATATCACAGATTACTAAATAGTTACTATGTAATATGACTAAGTTTTATATTCAGTTTTACGTAAAATATTTTTATTATTTCTTTAAGATTTACCTTTGAAATACTTTTTTTCAGTTCCATTCTAACTATACCTTTGTGTGATGTTTTTGTGGGTTGCCGTAAATAACACACAATGTATTCTCAAGATTTGTTTGATTCCAAAAAAAATATTCTTTACGTGTAAGTAATATTCCCAGCAAAGCCTTCCACGAAATACAGTAAAATTCATCATTGTTCGACAACGCTTCCATTACATTTGGATTACATTTCAATATAGATCAAAGCGAAAATGATAAGAATGTTATGTGAGACGCCCTGAAAGGGTTTATTTGAACATTTCGATATCACGACAGTATACACTTATGTATAGGAATTTGGATATGTCGATCTTTGAGCTTGAAATCTATACAGATATCTTGATTTATGTGATGTATGTCAAGTAGTTGTCCGCCCCGGCTTCGCCCGTGTTACATGTTTACTTGTTCTCTCAAAAAGAACCATCTCTGTATTTCAAGTAATATTGTGAAAAAAAGAATTAACGAAATCGGTTCAGCCGTTCTCGAGATTTGCGCTTACCAACAATTTAGCGTTTCATTTTTATATTAAAGAAGATAAATAACATTGAAATACCCAGTTCCTGAAATTTCTAAAATAGAAACTTTATTCCTGAAACAAGGCTTATAATAATAAAATATTCAAAGCTCTAAAAACCGATACATTTTTCACTATATAAATTAAAAGGATACCAAATACTTATATTTTTGCGTTCCTTGTTTGATATTTAATTTTCTACCACTCAAGGAATATCAGTTTCTCATGAGGGTCATTAACTAAACGCTGATCAAACTGTATTGACAATTCGTACCGAACCCACTACGAGAGTCGTTGAGTTTTGTGGATCGCTGCCTCCTTTCTGACACTTGATCCCTACTTAACGTTATGTATATCGAAGTTATATGGCAGAATGTCTTGTGAAGTTTCCTGGAGAATGTGTTGGATTTATGCTGAATATTATTTTAAAGAATGAATATTTTTATTCATAACTAGCGGTTCGCCCCGGCTTCGCCCATGGTACCTACATGTTTACGTTTTTTTTCTTAAAAACTATCCTATCTCTCAAGTTGGATCGAACTGCACATGGTGTGCGAATTTTATTATAATCGGTTAAGTGGTTTAGGAGTCCATTGAGGACAAACATTGTGACACGAGATTTATATATATAAAGATTTACGTTTCAGTTTGGAAGTGTACAAATTTCTTTAGATTTTTGGATAAGCTTACAGTTACACACACCAGTTTATGATAATATAAACTGTTAAAATTATCATTTTAACGTATTGTATATATCTACATACAATTTGGATTCTTAAAATATATCTAAGAATAGCAATAGGAATGATATTCAAGAGTTTTAGAACAAGTTCATCAGTTTAGTTTCTTACTTATAATAAGAAGTTACACAAATAAGCTTAGGTAGCCTGAACTTTATAAGTATCTAGACCTTACACACTATACCATGTAAACAGTTTGAAGATTCCACACAAGATTTGTCTAAGAATTCAAAACAAAATAGCATGTTGATTGATGACGTGCCAACCCTTTGAGGGATTAGTTCCCAATAATGATGAATAGAGCCACTATATTACCGCGACACCTCAAGATTTATGGCTGTTTACTTAACCGATCCATCTCGAAGCACTTGTGAGACGAGGTTAATTACAGCATCCCATATCACGTTTAAAGAAAATCGCTTATTCTATTGATAGTGAAAGGAAATGTAAGGTCAACTCTTTGAAAGGTTTAAATTTGTAACAGAAAATGTGTACAACTTGAGGTTTTTTGAAAAGAAATGTCACTATGTGTACCTTTTGTTTTAACAATGTACAAAGTAGAATTTTTTTAAAGAAATTCAAACACAAAAGTTGCGTAAGATTGTCCATACCAAACGAATTTTTACCGTTTATTGTGTCCTGTTAATATTTTGTACACAAATCCTATCCTTAATAATTATTATACCTGTAGTCCTGATATTTTAGTAATAATATTATCAAATTATTTTATACTAAAGATAGCAATATACTCGTGTGATGCGTACCTATGACGAAGGTCATAAAAGGACAATATATATATGTCAAGTATACTCCTATAGTACTTTATTGGACATCGATTATGCTTTCTAATAAATTAGGTCACGCACAGGGCATCGTTGGTCAGTTCTTATAATGTTAATTGTTCCTCTCTACTCACGGGTGCTTTGATTTTAACGTTTTTCACAACGTAATAGGTATAAATTAACATTTTGTATCATACAGGGTTTTTAACTACGTATTTTTTACGTCGTTTTGTTTAGTATTTTTTACGTAATCTTTTCGTTCGTCCTACGTTTCAATCCACGATCAGCTTAGTATACAGACGGTGGGACACCCTGTAAAATATATGCTCTATTAGATACTTATACATATCCCTTTTTTTTTCAACTAAATTGTATCTTTTTTTTTCATATTATGTCAATATTAAACGTATTTTCATTTCATATGAACTTACAACAGAAATGCCTAATAAAAAAAGCTGATTGTAGTGTATTTTGCGTTTTCTGACGGAGATTTTTAATATTATAACGTTGATATCTCAGTTAATATCTATTGTTTCTAATAATGCTATAATAAAATGTTTTTCATTTATTCATAGCATAATTTTACATATTAAGTAGATATAATCCCTACATCCTACGGTCCTAAAACCTAACACACTATAATATCTGTGGTGTTTGGTATATACCTCGTAAGTGCAAAAATGGCCATTTTTTGTTTTCTGGCCATCTATACTGATAAAAACGTCCTCTTTCGTTTGGTCTATGTCACATAAGCCTACTGATAGTAGAAATACCTTAAATAGGTTGTATCAAAACCCCTTAAGTACAAAAAAATATATTTTTATTTGATACAAATATATTAATATAACTTAACATAGACTTGTAAAACGAATACTCAATCAACGAACGGTCATTTACAACGTAAGAGCACTTAACATAATTAGACCAAACTTGAATAATTATTATCATCACTTAACTTATTTGTACCAAATCAAATAAAATTATTTGTGAACTTAACAGGTCTTCTCCGGTCTCCCTTACTTAAATATAACGTTATTTGGCACATAATTTAAATCTTCAGACATTAGGTCTGAAGCCCATCCATACTAATATTATAAATGCGAAAGTAACTCTGTCTGTCTGTCTGTTACTCAATCACGCCTAAACTACTGAACCAATTTGCATGAAATTTGGTATGGAGATATTTTGATAAACGAGAAAGGACATAGGCTACCTTTTATTGCGAAATGTGTACCACGGGCGAAGCCGGGGCGGACCACTAGTTATCTATAAAGAAACATGCATGTGATGCAAGATCTCTTAGACTTAGTGTGTTCAGAAACGTTTACCAATCTTTAAATCGAATTAAAGATTGGTATACGTTTAAAAAGCCAAGTAACGATACCTACATGCACAAGGTTTGATTCTTTGTCTCTTCAAATTCATTCTTTCGTGTCAGATTAGAATAGATTTAGAAAAATCGGAGCATAAGGCAACATTTCACTATGAAACTAAAAGATAAAGGCTGTTTGTTAACAGATTCCAAATTTAACTGCATCTGTAGCCTTTTATAAAAGAAACTTTGGACTTTTAATTTAAAAATCCGCAAAGTTACTACTAAACGAACATTCCATTATGTTATATATGAAGGAATAGCTCAAAGAGGTGCGGATGAAATCGCATCATGCTTATGGCATTTTATTAACGGTTTGGCAGAAGAAGTAGAGTAGCTTATTTTATATTCAGTGTTGTCCAGGTCAAAAACGGTATAATATCTTGCCTGTTAAGCAGATATTGAAAGATTCATTCATAAAAAAAAAACAGCACGTAGATTTTAAATACTCTTTCAGTAAAAATGAAGAGTTTCTGTATTTCTTTTAAGAGAACTGAGAAAAGAGAGAAGTCTCCGAAGTGGCTTTGCCATTGGCCTCTAATGAGCCTATCCATATCGATGCTCTGAAATTCAAAGATCTCTTAGATCTCCTGCCAATAAGTGATCCAATTTATGATGATTATTTCAAATCATTGTCTCATGGTCCGACTAGAAACAATCTTATGACTTTCAGTGACAGTGATGACGACTATGAATGAATGTTGTAATGGTACGTTTTACAAACAAATTTTATTTGACTTGATCCAGCTCGTTACTATTTGCAGGGTAAGGGCATCTTCTCACAAGGAGAAGGCATGAGCAGTAATCACCACGCTTGCTCACTGCTGGTTGGTGATTTCAGACCAAAATCCCGGTTGCCATCACGATGTTTTCCTGTTATTAGAAATGATGATGTTTTCTTGTTATAGAAGATGTATCTCTGGTTATTAGAGTTTCTACTTATGCATCCGAAAAAGACACATTGGTACATGTCGGTTGATGGGATCGATCCCGCAGCATCTAGCACGGCAGGCAAGCGAACTACCGTGACTTCTGAACCACACACACACACACACACTACTTTTAGGATTTTACTTTGTAGAGAGAGTATCAGAGAATTGCATATTGCACGAAAATCACAATATTTCCTGGCTTTTTTATGAGTACTTATTTGTGGCAAATCACATTCCTATTCGTTTTTGTGTTTATATATGGTTAAATCTATTTGTATGGAAGACTAGATAGATTTAAAATTATTAAAAGTACAAAAGTTAATAAAAAAGTGTGTTCAAATTAACAAGTAATCAGTAAATAAGTGCAATTAATGTTATCTTCGTCAACAACCTGCGATTTACGTGGAAATACGGAATCCAAAAAACCATCACATACAACGACCGTTACGTCAAATTTGGAACAAAGAAAGTTGGGAGACAGTAACTATATTTAAACCTAAAAAGTAGTAAGTAAAGTATCGGAAACAAAACGTAAGTAAAATAAAACGTAAGTAAAACACAATTATTACAGATATTAACGTATAAATTGACATTAAGTGTCATTAAACAAAGAACAGCTGACCAACAATTAAAATATTTAGTCACACATTAACGGTTTGAAGATACATTGTACAGCTTTATTTGAACTTATAAAATGGATAATATAACTATCAGAAAGAAAACACTCCCTAAACAAAGGTCTGAATCAAATCTACAAGAAATATTAAATGATTCTTTTTTAAGTTTATCCAGTTCAAGTTACACGGATTTATCTACAAAGACAAGTCAACATATTATATCCACTCCAAATACTTCAATAGTGTTCAATGAGAATCAAGAAATAAGCAAATTACAAACCGAATTAATATCCGCACAAGAATCTATCTATAACCTAACAAAACAATGTTATAATCTTAGACAAACATTACACAAAAGTGAGAAAAAAGTACAGAATTTGATAAGTCTAATTTTAAATACTAAATCAGATAAAACATTAACAGGTATCTCGAATAAAACGCCTATAAAACAGACTATAATGAATATAAGTTTTAAAACACCACGGCACTCACCTTTAAAATACTACAATGAAAATATATTTATTCACAACACTTATCCTAAAATCAAACAGAAAACATTAACTAACTTACAACAAAAACATAATTCTCATAGTGTTACTACTGATATGGGTTTGGATAAAAATACTTTAAACTATAACATAACTAAGCCACTAATATTAAATAAAGAATGTGACGGTACCGACAAAAATAAAATTACCAATTGTCAACAAACCATAACAGATGTCAGCACAAAGGTAATAAAACGTAAAATTATAATTATGGGTGATGAACGCGTTAGAAATTTGTCTATAAGTATGCTGGAAAAACGGAAAAATAAGTGGAACGACTGTTATGAAATATTTGGCTTGACAAAACCGCATGCTCCTTCAAGTGAAATATTAAACAGCTGTGAAAGTTTGATACAATCTATAAATAATGAAGACATATTAATATTGGGCTTAGATTCCAATGACAAAAATCCATATACTCTAATTTCAAATTTACTAGAATTATTGGGAAAATTAAAAAATAATAAAATATTTATATTAAATGTAAAATATAACCGTTAGGTACTTGAATGAGAAATTTCTTAATACAAAAATGAAACTTTTTTTAAGAGGACATACAAATTGTACATATATTGATATTGATGAAGATTATACATTTTATAATTCAAGACTTAATTATATTGAAAATTTAACAAATAGATTAAATATAGAAATTGACAGCTTAGAATATGCAAATACATTTTTAAATCCCAAAAATATTAAAAAAAGGCTTGCTTCTTCAAAAAAATGCAATATATTCCAAAATAATCAAAGCAATTCCTATCCAGTAAAAAAAGGCACTATTCCCTATTATTTTAAGAGGTCAAAAAATGTTTTACATACTCTAAAACCGAACCAGTTAAATGAGGACATACCAAATAGTAATTTAATATTGAAAAATAAAAATACTCCATCAAATTCAAAATTTTTTCGTATCTAAAACACAATTTTTGACAATTTTACATCAAAATATAGCCGGAGCTATTAATAAGTCAGAAGAACTGTATTTGGCAATATCACAACTAGATAAATCACACAACATTGACATCATATGTTTATGTGAAACGTTTATTAAAAAGGGAAATGAACAGTTACTTAAATTACCAGGATATAAGTTAATATCATCATTTTCTCGTAAACAAAGAAGAGGTGGAACATGTATTTTGGTTAAGCACGACATTCCATGCACCAATCTAGACTTTATAAGGGATTATGGTTGCAATTTATTTTTTGAATGTTGTGGTATAGAATTAAAGCACTTAAATACAGTGATAATTTGTATATATAGAATCCCTAGTCAAAACATAAATATTTTTATGAGAAACCTTCAGGATATATTACAAAGGATTGGACTTAAAAATAAAAAAATAATATTATGTGGAGATTGGAATATTGATATTCTTAAAAAGACTAAGTTTTCAGATGAACTCATTACTTTACTACAGAACTTTAATTTTGAATGCTTAATAAAAACACCTACTAGGAAAAATGCATGCATAGACCAAATAGCAACAAATATAAAAAGAAATGTGAACACAGAAGTACTACACCTCGGTTTGTCAGACCATGAAACGGCACAGATATTAAAAGTTAGTATGATAAAGCGTAAAACAAATGTATCCTGGTTTGAAACAAAAAGAGACTACTGTAATGAGAATATTCGTAAATTTTGTGAATGTATGTCATCGTTAAGCTTCTCTGAAATACATGAATTTAATAACTTAAATGAATGCTTCAATGCTTTTTATGAGTTATTCAAACTGTTTTATGATCTTTGTTTTCCTATTATTAAGATAAAGAGAAGTACAGGAAAATCTAATCTTAACTGGATAACAAAAGGATTGAAGAAATGTTGTATACGAAAGCGACAACTTTATCTTAAAAATATATATATAAAAAAAATGTATACTCATAGTTGGAATCATTATGTGAAATATAAAAATATACTAAAAAGGTGCATTCTTAAATCAAAACAAATTCAAAGTGAAAAATTTATTAAATTGGCAAAAAATAAAAACAAAGCTTTATGGCAAATGATATCTAATAATATTAATGACGAAACCAATATTACAGAAATTGAAGAGATTGTAGTTAATAATAAGATATACGACTCAATGAATGAAATTTGCGAACAGTTTAAGAATTTTTTTATTGACATCACAAATCAAACAAAATTTAATTTTGATGTAAATGCCATAAAAAAGACTTTGACTACAGAAAGTTGCAATACTATTTTCTTAACACCTACAAACAGTAACGAAATTTGTAAAATAATAAAATCACTTAATAACACTAATTCAGTAGGAACAGATGGAATAAGTACAAAAATATTAAAATCATGCAGTGACCATATTTGCGAACCGTTGTCTTTTCTTGTAAATTTATCGATGGAACAGGGAACTTTTCCACACGCGCTGAAAACATCAGTGATAAAACCATTATTCAAAAAAGACGATCCGAAAGATATTAAGAATTACAGACCGATAGCGTTAATACCAGTGATATCTAAAATATTTTAAAAAGTAATCTTAGAAAGAAGTAGAAATTATATTGATAGAAACAAGATCTTATGTAAAGAACAGTTTGGATTTAGGAAAAATAGTTCCACTTCATTAGCATGCTTTGATATGGTGAAAGAAATAATTCAAGCCTTCATCGAAAAAAAACCCGTAAGCGCTATATTTCTAGATATGAGCAAGGCATTTGACTTTGTAGACCATGAATTACTCTTGCTTAAGTTAGATAAATATGGTATAAGAGGAATTGCCAAAGAATGGATTGCTAGTTATTTAAAGGATAGAGATCAGTTTGTGGAAATACAACAAATAGTAAATCAATCAAGAAACGTATATAGATCAGTAAAAAAAACTAATAGATCAGGTGTACCACAAGGAAGTGTGCTCGGCCCGTTTTTATTTCTCTTGTATATTAATGACCTACCGAAATCAGTGAAACACAAATCAGTTTTATTCGCAGACGACACTACCCTAATTGTTAAATGTACTGAAAAGGAAACGTACGAGAGAGATATAAATGAAGCAGTTATAAATATTGTAAAATGGTTAGAAGACAACAATCTTAAAATTAACTTATTAAAAACAAAAATAATTCAATTTTATACAAAGAATTGCTCCAAAATAAACCTAAATATAAAGTGTGATAACCAAGTAATAGAACAAGTAGATCATCATAAATTCTTGGGTGTTTTATTGGATGAAGGTCTAAAATGGAACAAACATATTGATTACGTTTGTGACAGAATTAATCGTTTCGTTTACGTATTACGGCGTTTAAGAGATACTGTTTCTATGAATGCAGCAATAAATGCTTATCATGCCTACGTTTCCTCTGTACTTTCGTATGGAATCATTCTTTGGGGACAATCTTGTGATGTGCGGAAAGTATTTGTCTCACAAAAAAAATGTATCAGAGCTCTGTGCGGTTTGAACCAAAGAGACAGTTGTAGACCTCTGTTTAGTAAATTACGGATCCTTACTTTAACTTGCATGTACATAAGAGAAGTATGTTTATTTGTAAAATATCACCCGGAATACTTTAAGAAGAAAGGAGAAGTAAATTCGCATATGTTGACAAGATACCAAAACAAATTACATTTCCCAACGTGTAGAATTAACAAAGCTAAAAACAGTGTAATATTTATGGCTATTAAAATATATAATAAAATACCGGACAATTTCAAGGAACTACCAGTAAATTTTTTCAAAAATAAACTGACGAACTGGTTGATGGTGAAACAATTTTATGACATTGAAGAATTTATGACTTTTAAGTAGTGTAAACTGAATTGTGTGTGATAAGTGTGTGATATAATCGTGTTAATCGTAGTGCGTTCGCGTAATTGTGAAAATTGAATTGTGTGTACATTTAAATAATTAGACTAATCAACTTTCTTTTTCAATATTTGCACACCCAATCAATGGGTAGAATGTATTAGCCACATAATATTGTAATTAAAAACATCTATAATTTGTAACTACATTCTTGCAAATAAATATAATTTGAATTTGAATTTGAATTTGAATTTGAATTTGACGTTTCCCCATAATATTTGTTTTTTGATGTCTGTTTATGTTTCCGTCGAAAAAAAAAATGAAAAATCCTTTCAATTAAGGTAAAAATAGGAATAAATACTAATTAAGAGTACAAATAAATATGCTCTAATCCACTTAAGTACACACGTTTTAGACATTTTCACATCATTTTCACATTTTTTTCTTTTGGTACAAACATGTTAAGTAACAATTACTCTTGAACTAGAACATTTTTTTTATTTTTTTTGTAAGTGTTCAAAACTTGAACATAATAGACATTTAAATATCATAAATTTGTTTTACTCAAGAGTTTATTCCGATCTGTAGCAACAGGGTAGCAACCGTGAAAACTTTCAAACGCTCATACTCAAAAATCACCATTTTGCACTTAAGTGGTACGTACCAAATACCACAGATATTTACTATACTAAACAAATAGGCCGTGATATTTACCCAGTCAAAAGCCAAAGGGTAAAAAGTTAAAAAGTGCCCGAACCATGACCACTCGTATTTATTTTACCTTCATATTATTCAGTCTCGGTAATATGGGATTACGATCTTTTAGGGTTCTGCATTAATATATATGTAAACTAATGTATTTTTTAACGATTCGATAAAACATTTTTGATTGTTGAGAAGTATTGTTAAATAGGTGATTTTTTCCTACAAGAACATGAAAAGGAAAGAAATAACTTTAAAAAAGTGCGCAGAAAATGCTACTTAAACTGAATGGAATGAAATGGTACAAATTTCCATAGAATACTTGATTAAAATATTATGATCAATTAAGAATTAACGTTTCATTTAAGTTGAAGCATTATTCAATATGCTGCTCAGTTTTGAAGGTATTTGGAAAGGGTTTGGGGTACAATTACTCGGAAGGTGCCCCTTTTAGAGTGAAACGTGATAGCTTTCCTAGAAACACCCTTGGTACTTCGTTTGTGAAATTATTGCTTCTAACTTGACTCTGCTCGCTTTTTCGGTATGCAGATATTTAAAAAAAAAATCTCAAGAGAGAACCCATGGTCAGTTTTTTTGGCAGGTTAAAATAAATGCCATATCAAAATGAATAAAATTATTATAGGCGCAATTGTATTATACATATATTATAATAATTATGACGATTCAAAAATGCTTCTAGAAGAAGTCTAATTGAATAAATAAATGTTTGAGTTTATTTTAACCTTATGAAGTTTTTTCTGGAAACTGTTTGAGGATAATTTTTCAGTATTTTACTACGGAACCTATTTCTATAAACTATAACCCTCTTACCTATTTAACGATAACCGTCGGATAAGCTGAGCTGAAAAAACATGATTTGGGAAAAATAATATCGAATATGATATTGCGTATTTTGTAATGTGGATTTAATACATTAATGTTTTACTCAGACACAAGTATTTTATGTTCTTTTCGTAAATTACGTTCGTGGATAAAGGGTGCATTAATATTTAAGTATTGTAATGGAAAGAATGAAACTAGGAGCATTATTCGTTCTTTCTGAAGTAAATGCTACTAATCGTACCTTATTGTTCAATAATGTAACGATTGAAAAGCACTTTTAAGAGTTCTAGCTGGATGAGTAGTAAAAGTTTTTGAAACTAAGGCTTTCAACAATGGATTGAGCTTCTTAAGCATGGAAAAAAAATTAAAATTAAATAAAATACACTCTTGAAATCTCAGTCAACACTTTTAAATAAGTATGACATATGTTTCATATTATGTTACTAGCTTACCGCCCGTGGCTTCGCCCGCTTTGTCTAAAACCTAATAAATTATATTATACTTAAACCTTCCTCTTGAATCACTCTATCTATTATAAAAAACCGCATCAAAATCCGGTTCGCATTTTTAAAGATTTAAGCATACAAAGGGACATAGGGACAGAGAAAGCGACTTTGTTTTATACTATGTAGTGATTTACATATCCCATATATGGAACCAGCTATGCCTCTCGGTTTTACCGGCCTTGCTCCGCTCCTGTTGGTCTTAGCGTGATGATATATAGCCTATAGCCTTCCTCAATAAATGGGGTATCTAACACCGAAATAATTTTTCAAATCGGATAGTTCCCGAGATTAACGCGTTCTTAAAAACAAACAAACCTCAGCTTTATTTATTTATTCATATTTATTTAGCTATATAATATTAGTATAGATTCGGGCAAACCAAATTGGCCGGTACATTAAATCTACGTTTACTACAAATATACCAAGAAAGTATCCCAAGACCTAGTTTTAAAGGTGAACGATCGCTTTGAAAGCGCAATCTGTCCGTTCATCACGACACCACACTTCCTGTACTGCTCCCTACTTCCTTTCGCCCTTGCTTTAGATATAAGACATATTGTTGATTAGTCTTTGGTCTAGATTCACTTTTGTACTATTCTCGAGGTAAAATGTGAAGGAAAGAGGTTAGAAAATTTTATGGTTAAGTAATTAATGTTTAAAAATGTAGAGAAATGAATAATTCCTTAACTATGGTAGTGGTAACCTATTTGCATAATTCGAAACACGTCGAAGTAAATATTCACATTATTTTGACATGTAATCACTAAAAGTAAATGAGCAAATAATTAGCACGTGTTTTAAATACGCCTAATGACATTTGCGTCGACACACAGAAAACAAAAACAATGGAGCGGCTGGAATATATTTCAACATGAACCTTTATTTATCATAAACGCACAACAGTTGAGGGCAATTACCCGAATGTTCTAAATGAGATTTTCAAGTTAATTCCTCGTTCATTGGGCGTGTGTCATCCTCCATACATAAGTAGGGTGTAGGTCGTAGGAGTAATCTCGACTTTCGAATTTGACAGTTCGCGGGAAAACATACGCTGTCAAAAAGTGTCACAGATACAAAATACTTTGATAATAATTGTTAATAAAAATTAATAACTTTCTCTTACGAATATTGTGAGGTGTGTGAGCATAATTGATTTTCATACGGAGAAGTGCAGAACAATAAAATCTACAGGGAAAACCATAAATGTTTTACCCATACGCCTTTTTTCAAAGAAATGAGGGAAAAAGGCTTGTACCTATTACGCATTTTTATTTCTGTGATGATAAGCTATGACTTGGCAATGGCTTTAATTCATTTTGTGATATTCATTTATAACTTTAATACATAATATAATGTGTAATAAGCTGTAGCTTTGGTGTACCAAATTCTTATATTGTTAAATTTGTATTACTATTATCTTTATTCTGAAATAAATAATTTTCATTATTTAATGAATCATCGTCCGGTAAAACACACACCCGTATAATTCAGAGGTAAATTTTAATAATAAGAAAGGTTAGGAAACTGTATCGGATCAGACCCTATTAATTTGCATGTTTTTGTTACGATTACCTCGTTACGTAGCGAACAGTTGGGTTGGATTATAAGATATTTTAGTTAATTGCGCGTAAATGACGACTGGATTATTGGTCATAAATCATTTTAATGCTTTATGCGATTATGCGATAGTAATTAACCCATTTTAAGGTATTTTTGTTGTGATAAATGTCATTTCAAGTATATAGATGTTTTTTTAAGCTATTGCATAGCTTCTATCACGGGCCTTGAGCGCGGGGACCGAATCCAGAAATTCCGTAATGAAAAACCTCACGCTCCCCACTCCGACGGGCGCGGAGGTGTGGCTTGAAGGCACGCTATGCAATAGCTTTACCGCGGCAGTCCCCGAGTGCCACACGTCTTTTTTATACTATATCATAGTACCCGCGAAGTTTCCTCTGAAAGCTCGATGTAACACATTAAAGTTTAGTTTATAGTCGATTGCTGCAGCAGCAGCCAGACATATTTATATTAGACATAATATACTTAGGCTTTTTTCCCAGGTATATGCACCCGAGGAGGTCGCGGAAGAATTCCAACCAATAGCCGCGGCCCCATCATTAAAGCGGCTCGACGGAACACAGTGGGGTTTTAGTCGGTAAGAATTCGACATAACCCACGGCTGCTTCCCCGGGAGCCGTGGGTATCTTTGGAAGATTTCCCCACTTTAAAAAAGAGGTTGATATTGCACTATAAATGATCAAATCAACAAAAAGCTCAATGTGTTATAATTGACACGAAAATGGTTATTATTATATCTGTATTAGGTACCTAATTATCTTTCTATTCGTATCTTTTTGAATATATTTTTGTTGCTTCTTACAGCGAGCTTGGTCACAGAGGTGCACAGTCTGCTGTGTAAATTCGTTAAAAGCCTTTATTTTGGAAATGTATAATAATTGCGGAAAGTCAAACCCAAGAAAATACTATGTATAATCTGTAAACACTATAATAGTATTATCCCATAATCAATGAAACTTTGCTTTCTGCTTTCATAGACTTGGTCCTCATCAAATAGTAAAGGTTCTGTCTATTAAGCATCAAAATTGGAAGACCTGCTTATACTGAGGAAAACTTTTGGGTATCATGACGATACATTATTGTTAACTTGAATCATGTCTTTTTATAGTTATAGCATATTGGACTTTAGAACTACTGATATTTAAGCTTCAGAAGTTTTTATTTAAAACAGAATTAATTATCGTACAAAGCATACGGAATATGAATTAGTTAAAGACACCTATAGGTCTTTGGAATCTATACTTATAATAAATCTGTAGAGAGGCCAATTCTGTACATGAAATATATTTAAAAAAAAACTATGAAGGGGTGATAAGGGATCGCTACTGATGCCAAAAATGCAATCAGTAAAATTTTTGTCTGTCTGTCTGTCTGTCTGTCTGTCTGTCTGTCTGTATATTCGTTATAGAAACAAAAACTACTCGACGGATTTTAACGAAATTTGGCACAATTATTATTCTTCATACTCCTGGGCAGGTTATAGTATACTTTTTATTACGCTACGATCAATATGAGCAGAGCAGTGAAGGGAAATATTGGGAAAATGGGAGAAGTTACCCATTTTTTAAGCTTCCGTCGCGTGTGTAGCCTTAATGGTTAAAGCTACATAGAAATCATGTACGACACAAATGTTCTTAAATTATTATATAAAAATAAATTCTTAGACCGCATAATTATGTCTATCTTTTAAAATTGACTCACAATAACACGTGAAACTTCAATAGCTTAGCAATTCGGAGCTTTCTGATTATATTTGTCTACTCTTACGTTTACAACACTCTCACTCATCCCTAATTAAAAAAAGTTAACATTATTACCTATTCAATAAAAAAAGAATCATGTAAATCGGTGTAGAAACACCAAAGTTATACATGAAATACGCTATAAGTCATCGCGCGTGAATACTGCAGAATCATGCCATAAGGATTATTTTTGTGTATCAGTTGCCGCGTTCGACGCGCTTCGCGGCGGGAGCTATAAAAAGGCGGCGGGTCCGCACCCGTTTCGCGTTGTCACGGCATCACGTGTGAACGGCTGAACCGATTTCGATAATTCTTTTTTTATTATATTCCTTGAAGTACGAGGATGGTTCTTATGTAGAGAAAACGTAAATATGTACCACGGGCGAAGCCGGGGCAGACCGCTAGTATTAAATAAAATTCTGGCTTACCAACCCTTGCTTTAACAACGTTGTTCTACACGTAAAAATTAGGTATTGATTAATGGGTTTTATTAATTCTTTTTCATAAGCCACGACGAGGAACAATGCTTTTAATCCTAAGCCAACATATTCATGCCACCTAAATAATACGATATAATAAAAATGTGATACGCAAAATCGAAAGATTTAAATATCATCACATGGATCACGTCCATCTTGATCTCCGATTAAACGTGGCTCATTGAAATGGAAAGAAAATTACGTATCTTTATTGAAAGTCTGAGATATTTCCCTGTCGTGGCTAATGGATGTAAACTCTATCGAAGCGAGCTAGCGGTCAAGGTCGCCTCCCACACCTCCTTGGTGGCTAGGGTTGACAAAAGTACTATCTTCTTAATATATATAAATCTCGTGTCACAATGTTTGTCCTCAATGGACTCCTAAACCACTTAACCGATTATAATAAAATTCGCACACCATGTGCAGTTCGATCCAACTTGAGAGATAGGATAGGTTTTATCCCGGAAATCCCACGGGAAAGGGAACTATGCGGGGTTTTCTCTGAAAACGCGGGCGAAGCCGCGGGCGGAAAGCTAGTTCTAGTATATTATACCTATCTAATTATATTTATTGTTTTCATGTTTGTAAATTGTCAAGGTCAGTTTATGTGAACAGCAATGTCCCTGATGATTGTGTAGGTTTTGTAAAGAGCAACATTCTACTCTATTCTGTTCATAATATTTGATATTACAAACTTTGAATTCAAGCGGAATTACGAGAAAATATTATGAGAAAATAAACATAAGTTTACAATGAGCTTATAAGCTCGTTATACAATACATACTAAAATAAATTGAATTAAATAATTGAAATTTCGATTTTCAGTATAAATATTCTAGTTACTCTTAAAAATTAATAAAATTAAGATTAAATAAATTAAGAAATAACTTATAACAGGCAGCCCTATCCACCCCAGGGTGACGTTTTAAGGAAATTGTTTTGTGAATTTCCCTTTAGTTTTTCGTTAAAATTGTGTTTAATGTCCTGATGGGAGTTTAATCTTGGGAGACAACTGATCAAAGCTATTAATATGGGCTCAAATAAATTATTATTAGCCATTGAAATGGAGTTTCATTTAATATTGGTAAGGGATCAATGGAATTTGTTTAGGCTTGAGAAGTCAATGTTATGTTAGTGATCTGTTAATTGAATGTGGTGTTTAAATTGAAGACCTTGTGGGTTAGAATTTAATTTATTGATGGGTGTGTGTATTATTGTAGTTTATGTTTTCAGAATTTGAATCTGTTTTAGAGTTATCGATTTATGTTGGACTGTTTCCACGCACGAGTAGCTTTGTATCAATAAGAAAAAAAAATGCTTCTTTAATTTGATTTCTTATTATGTACTTTCACTTATTATCAAGTGATTTTTTAACTATGTCTTGTACAAATTTAATGGATCTTCATAATAAAACGATGATTTCGTATTTTATTCGAAACATAATTTCCTATGCAGCTACAAACTAATCTTTTATGCATAGAAAATATTTCAATTGCGTGATATTATAACAACTAACATGAACTGTGCATAAATAATGATTTAAGGTTAACAATAATATTCACAATTTTAAATTAGGTACTGAAATTTTGAGTACTAGGTAATGTTCTTCTTTTTGATCTTATCTTAGTAAGTTTTACCGTTAATAATTTTCTTATGAATTAATATTTTAGAAACGATTTTATAAATCGTGTGACTACCCTCGCGTAAAAGTATTCCAAGCTTCCAGAACTTATTTAAAAAAAATGTGTGCGTGTACTAGTACACACGTAAGAAGTGAAACTTCTTTATGACCTTATTTTTCAAAAAATAATTTATTATATGCAATTTTACAGAAATACGTCGAATCACGCGTGGTAGGGATAAAAAAAAGATGGCGCGTAACGCAAAAATGTCACGCGTAACGAAAAAATGTTACACTAAATTTTTTTCCAACCCCGATAAACAAGTTTCACTTCAATAAGACTATTTTTATAGCATTCTTTCGTAAATAAATATCGGACAAGAGATAGAATAATCTTGTTTCCAGCTAAGGAAGTAACATGGCGCCCGGGGGAAGTATTTTTCGGTCCAACAGTTCATTTTCACTTTTCTATTCGTAGGTAATATTTATTTTCTTTTTATATCTCCAATTGTTGAAGAAGTGTAGAGTTGATTTAATAATTTAACTTCCAAAATTACGTAAATAATAAGTAGGGAATAAGTTAATTGAGAAGCACAAACATTTATAATTTTTGTATAATTTGCGAAAAAATTAAGCACAATATTATTCTCATCAAGATCTCTGTTCACATATAAAAAGAATATCTAACTTAATCACACAATAGCACGAAATTTCCAAGAATAATTATCTAACTACCTACATTTTCAATAAATATTCTCGCATCCAGTTTAAAAACGGAATCCAAATAGAAAAAAGCAGCAATCAATACCCCAGATATAAAAAAATATATTTTTATATCAGCGAGAGGATGAGAAATTTCATTTATACCTCAAAATATAGCCTTTTCGTCCCCGTGTTATCTATACATATAATAAAATCGTAGGAAAGTCAAACCTATACATTGAATATTTTTTTTTAAAGAATACTTGGGGCGTGATAGATATCGAAGCCAAAAATATAGTTTTTAGAATTTTTTCTGTTTGTCTGTATGTATGTCCGGGTTAATTTCAAAAAGTACTGCATGGATTTACTTCAAATTCGATACAAAGATAGTTTGAGACCCGAGGAAGGAAGGATAGGTTTTATCCCGAAAATCCTACGGGAACGGGATCTGCGCGCGTTTTTGTTGACCAATCGAGCGAAGCCGCTGGCGGAAAGCTAGTAAAAATATAAATACATTATGCGATGTCCCGAGGGCATAGTTTGAGACATTCGATACCCGGAGCGTGTGGGGAAAAAATAGCAAGTTATTGAGTACCTTTTCTTATAGTTTTTACACGTTTCCCAACGAATTTCCACTTGTGATTCTCAATTTTGGGGATATGAAATCTCTTGTGTATTTTTGGTAGCGACGTTACTGATTGGTTTGTTTCTTATTCGAAAATGTAGTGATGTAGGTATGTATACCTATAGTGATATAGCGTTTGAGGTATTCTTAAATTAATTTAGTTGACATAAAATAAGGTATATTCACGGTATTAAAATGTGTAGAGTTCATTCTAAATTTATGAAACAGACTCAAAATTATCTATTTTCGAAAAGGATTTTAAATTAATAAAATATGTATTCAGGAGCCTCTGGCTCCTGAGACACAATATTGAACTAGTTCGGGAGCCGAAGGATTCATTATTTTTGCCTGTGTAATTATGTCAATAAAGATTTTTAGTATTATTATTCAATAAAAATGGGCCCCGATTACCGCACTAAAATAAAATACATAGTAATCATAGTGTTCTGTGAATTTATCCTATAGTAATAGGTATTACCTAAAAGTTGTAATATTATCAATAGTCAGTAAATTATAGTTCATAACATCAATTCGAAGTAGGTGATTCATATTTTATGTTCTTATATTTGGCACCGACGACTCAAAAGCACTTCTAAAAGAAATACATTTGAATAAATACATAAAATATCGAAATTTTCCCAAGAATGTGCAGCAACTGATATTTCTATTCAAGTAGATTTTATTTGCTGGATGCAAAATCTTCAAATCCTGAAAATTTTATGTCCTTTCCATTTTCGCCTTTGTCTTCGCACTAAAAATTTATATCTATAATATAGCTATAAAATATGCGTTTATATATCTATAGTTATATTATAAACTGAAGAGTTTGTTTGTTAGTAAGTAAGTTTGAACGCCCAAATCTCGGGAACTACTGGTCCTGGTGTTAGTTAGCCCATTTATCGAGGCTATAGGCTATATATCATCTCACTGAGACCAACAGGAGCGGAGAACTGCGGGTAAAACCGCACAGCTAGTAATAAAATATTTTTATGCCTATTTATTACCTACATATTTTATGTTTGTATAGGTAACTAGCATTCCGCGCCCGACTCGCCCGCTTTCTAGAAAACTTACCAAATTGTATACTTAAACATTCCTCAAGAACCACTATATCTATTTAAAAAAAACTTATCAAAATCCGTTGCGCAGTTTTAAAGATTTAAGCATAAATAGGGGCAGACAGACAGAAATATTAATCGTTTTTTTTTATTCTATTTCATATACTCAAATACATGATACATTACCGTTTGCTTGTTCTTTCATAAGAAACAATAATATACTTAAGAAAAAAATACTGTTACAACGAGTGGGATGATTTTCTCTGAAAACCATTTATCCGAGTTTTAGTAATGAATGATTGTACCTACTTCATCAATCTTAAGGTTATAATGTAAATTATTTGCACAGTAAATATAATGTTCATATTCAAGTAATTATTCCAAGGAAAATGTATGATGGGATTTTTTATTCTTAGCAATATGTCAGTGAAGCTTCGCGTATATTTGTTTTTATAAGTATGTGATTGTTTATATCTCATGAAATTTATGAAAGGTACTTTTCGTGAATGAAGGCTGGGAGTACACCGGGATTAGCTTGCATTTAATTAGTTTATATATTATTTATATGAGTTTATGTTTCACGTCTGTTAGTAAAGTAGGTAAGTGTAATTTTCATTGTTATATCAAAAAATATGAAGTACTTTAAAGTTTAAATAAAACTATCAAACTAAAATTATTTTATACGTTTTATAACTCTACTTTTCTGGAAAACTACATTTTTTCATTGAATATAACATTTTATTCCATTTTCTTCAGCTCTGTTTTTTGACATTTTAAACTGCCACGTAAGGCGCGGGTCATATACAGCGCATCGGGCACACTGCGGGCGCACTGCGGGCGCACTGCGGGCGCGCATCGGGCGCACTGCCGGCGTGCATCGGGTGCGCTATTGGCATTTTGTATGAAATAACTTTGGAAAGGCGGCGCAACCGTGGCACAACCGTGGCGTGCCGTCTCGACGCCTTTCCAAAATTCTTTCATACAAAATGTATAAGAAGGACGTGGTGCAAAACAGATTCAAGAGGTGCGCTTATGGCACGCCCGCGCCCGCGCCGCTTGTGTTTGACCCGCGCCTAAAGGTGACTGACAGACTCACTGATCTATCAACGAACAGCCAAAACTTCTAGATGATATGCCCTGATCGGCTTTTGATACATCCTACCCATAAGGGGATAGAATAGGAGATGATTTATTTTTACCTTACTGGTGAATCTGCGGGCAACAGCTACTTTTGTTACCTTCATATTATCACCATCGCCTTGATTCTAAAGCAGCTTCGATGTCATAATATGTATACTCACATTTATTCGCTCTACTTCTAATTATTGTGTGCTATAACGGTGTGGGTAAAAAGTAATCTTGTTTTAATAAATTACGATCAATGACATTGATATCACTCACAAAAAGTTTATTTCTTTTTTTTATTTTTATTGTGAACTCAGTATGCCCCCAATCTAACTAAAGTTATACAAAATACAAGCACGAACTCATTTTCATTCCCCGCGCGCCACTCTGTGAGATTGTTATACTCGTTCTAAAATTTTACATCTTAGTCTGTTAGAGATATTAAAATACACTGCTTATTTTAATGCCACAAGAATTCAATGAGGAAAATGGAGATTATTTTTCAGGTTTTTACTAGAGGTTCAAGTGTAGAGTAGTCCCGTGGTTAAAGTGAATTACGTAGTAAATACTTGTATTGAATGAAACTATTCTTATTCGAAATTGTTCTAATTTATTCAATACCTAGTTTATGTTATAAATATAGAGGCATACCTAAATGTTTCCGTTTTCAATAGAAGTCGTAACAAGTTGCAAAAAAACTATATTTTATGAAAGTAGCATCACCTCTATACAGGGTGTCCCACTGTTGGTATACTAAGCTCAAAGGAGGTTATAGTTTTACATACGCTGAGTACGTAAAAATACTTATAAAATACCAAACGCATTTTTTTCAAATTGATGTATTTTTAAAACTCTATGTTGTACAGTGTACACTGTACACACATAACAAGCTCCCCGCTCAACTTTGCCACCGGCACGTGAGCTATCGTTTAAGATTATGTTTTCATAGACAAAATGCTCATATTAGAGAAACGGTATATGCCGGCTGCGCTAAGCTAGAGAAGAGACATAAATTTTCAGGAAAAACTTAACAAAATTTTTTTGACGTTATTTTGTTGTTTAAGTATTTTTTACGTGATCAGCTTATGCAAAACTATAAGTCCCTTCGCGCTTAGTATACCAATAGTGGGACACCCTGTATATAAATGTTAAAAAACAAAATAGTTTTTCTTTAATATGTGTGTTATTTAAATAACAGATTTTAGCAGTTCTCGTCTCTCGTAATGGAAATAAACAAAAACAATTCAATGTATTATTACGTATTAAGTAGTAAGAGCATCAATTACTCAGAATCAATCGGTTCCAATTTATTTGGGACGCATCATTAAATTTGTTAACGAATACTTGGAACGGCACAAATGGATACGAAATACATTACAGATATATTTCAGTGAAGGAACAACTACTAAGAGCAAGTGCTGATAATTATTTATCGGAAACAATTATGTTTCTTGTATTTGCAAGAATAGATGTACTTAGTAGGTAATTTGTAGTTCTTCGAAATATCTTTTTTGGTGTAGCATTTTTATAGCATAGTTGAAGGAGTAAATTGGGTATTATTTTGGAGCAAAAAAAAAAACTACCGCCTCCGAATTATGCACTACCTTTCGATAAAATAAAAAAAATAATCGTCAAAATCGGTTCACCCATTCGAAAGTTTAGAGGTAAAAAAGCAATATATAAAATAAAAAATATAGTCGAATTCTTTTGAAAAATAGTGCCTTGTTTTTGTACTCTCGTTCATGTTATTCTAGAGAGCCAGAAAAAATTTTTTTTTCTCAAGAAGACAATGTTGAAAATTGAGTTTTGTTGTAACCAGAATTTATTTAGCCGCAAGACATGTTTTCTTATATTTTCATCGAGACAATGCAACCTCAAGCTCGAGAGATCTAAAACAATGGCTAATCAAGCTTATAAAACTTCTCAGGCCACTCCAATTATGTCAGAGATTGGCATCACAAATAGATTGGTAAAATATAAGGTAAATATACATAAATAATTTGACAGTTGATATAAGTTCACGCAGCCCGGGGGATTGGGATCGTTAAATTTGCAGTGACAATGACGAATTGCGACCTTTGTGAGCGTTGGAGGAGGCTATTTAATTTATAAATAGTTTATGGATAACGCCAAGATGTTTCGTGGGAGGTGCGTAGTTGACTGAGGCATCCCAAATTATGCAAAGCTTGAGAAACTAAAGTTATCAACATTGGGAACGCGTTTCAAACGAATATTCTCTAAATATCGGGAAATAAGTCACACTCTCCAACTTGTAGTCCTACTAATATTATAAATATGAATGCAACTATTAGGTATTCTTCCACGCAAAAATATATTTCCAATAGTTTGACTACACTCTCACTTAAAGAAGAAAATAGTAGAAATGGCTAAGTAATTTACTAAACGTTTTCTTGAGTGTTAATTGTGTTTCACGGTCCATTCTTGCCTTGTTCCTCTTTTTCGTAGATATATCTTGAACATAGAAAACTTTATTTTCATGTATTCGTTAGACTGTCAGAGTGTTACGATTTTGATATTTTATGAGAGATGCAGGATAGGTAAGATTTTGTCGTGCTGCCGGGGTCGTGGACGATTTCCCGCGGCCCCGGCTAACTGCGCGGCTCGACGGAACACAGTGGGGTTTTAGTCGGTAGGATAGGTAAGATTTTGTCGTGAAAACGAATAGAAATAAAACAATATAATAGGTATGCATCGTACATTTTATTTCGTACAGTTTACAGAGTACATCGATATTTATATTTCACTACGTTATGTATAATTTGTATCTATAAAAATACTACTTGTTCTACGTATATTATGTTCCCGAATCAAGTTCGTTAATTTTACATTAAATAGAGCTACGAATCTATAGATTTTAAATTTAATACAAAATTTATAATAATGGTAATACTTTATAAAAGTTAGGTGAATCTATACATGGATGATTCATTTTTTAGCAAATTTTGTTTATCACTGTATCATAAGTTAGTGATTTGTTCATCTTAGTCCTAATATTTCCAAGGAATGCTGCCACTTTTTATGTTTAAGATATAATTACCTTAATAATATATTATAAGTATTTTCTAATTATGTTGCACTATTGAAGTGAAACTTCTTTAGCGAGGTTGGAAAAAAATTTAGTGTAACATTTTTTCGTTACGCGTGACATTTTTCCGTTACGCGCCATCTTTTTCTTATCCCTACCACGCGTGATTCGACGTATTTCTGTAAAGTTACATATAGTAAATTATTTTTTGAAAAATAAGGTCATAAAGAAGTTTCATTTCTTACGTGTGTACAGTAGTACACGCACACATTTTTTTATTACAATATATAAAAGCAGCATGATATGGATACATCTAATACTTGATTACATCAGATAAAGGTAAAAATTTTACAAGTAATACATTTTATCACAAAAATTATATAACTATTACTAACAAATCAAAGACTAATTGTATTATATACTAATTATATATCTACAGTTTGACTCAAAGCCTCCATCTGTAAAAATATGTATTATGTATAATACGCATTATCTACTACATACATAAATGTGCTACACATCTAAAAATAAGGATTACCTTATGGTTTTTAGTTTATTTTTAGAAGAGTATTTTCTAGTACAGTTTTTAGTTCAAAGCGTAACCGCTAGGGGCGCTTTTATATCTTATATATAAAAATGAATCGCAAAATGTGTTGGTAAGCGCATAACTCGAGAACGGCTGAACCGATTTCGATAATTCTTTTTTTATTATATTCCTTGAAGTACGAGGATGGTTTTTATGTAGAGAAAACGTAAATATGTACCACGGGCGAAACCGGGGCGCTAGTTCATAATATGAATAAAAGTTTCTTATCAAAGATCTAAAGATTCTCCTTTAGTCTGTAACTTTCTGTTGCATTACTAAATGTATTTGCATCTCAACGTTTACTACAGTAGTGAAGTTAGATAATGAGTCCCTTTTGATCTAACTTACTTGAATATTAGTAGTATCTCAACAAAATTATTATCTACTGAAAATGTTATTTTGTAAAAGTTGACCTGTTTGTCACAGTTCACAATTATTCATTCATTTGGTCCTAAATTTATACGAGCCAAAAATAAAACGGTTTATGCAAAGAGTAAACAACGGTGACCCGGTTTGTATATTTTCATTTATTTATTCATATTTGCTCGTTCAAAGTTTAAATCGTTATATAAGGAAGTTTTTTTGCATAAATAAGTTCGTACATGAGTTTATGAGAAAAATCTCATGTTTAATGTTTGTTTTATCTAGTTTTACTAAAATATATATATTATGCATTTAATATATTCTTATTCCATCTCAAACTATGTTTAATCCAATTTGTTCATGTAAATCCAATCAGTGATCGGATCTGTATGCAATATAGTTCGTAGCTCAAGTATATTAGAAAACTTTGTGATTTATGATTTGCCCTCCCAATGGCGCATGGCTTGATTATATTTTACGTGATATTTTATGATATGTATCGTTACAATCTGTTGTATGATATATTTTTAAATCTCTGCTTGTTCGTAATATTAAAATAGTATTATAGTATGTGTGGTAATATACAGTAATCGATATGTCGATTTTTGAATATGTAGTTTTTTCACGGATATTTTCAAGAATTTATCAAGATTATTATATAAATATTTATATGCGGAATATAATTAAGAAATACTACATATACCTACATTTATACACAGCTAAAATATTCAATTCTAATCGCATTGCAATAATGTACATTTGTTTATAAAAATAAAGCACCGTATAAAATAAATTCAACAATTTAAATTGGTACTGTATAGGATTACAAGCTATAAGCAGTTTCGGAAAATTGGTCTATTTTGGGACGAATCCGAGGACGAAGCTTTCAGTTAATTTGTAACCAAATTATTTATAAATTATGAGTACCTATAGGCGCTGTTTTAATATTATGCGGAGATTTTGTGCGATTTTACTTGATACAGCGCGCGTTAATGTTTAGTGTAATATAATATAAAAGCTACAAGGATGTTTTCAAAATAAATAATAAGTATTAAATAATAATATATATAGAGCCTAAAAATGATGTAATTCGAAAGATAAAACCTCGTGTTTTTAAGTACATAAAGTCTACCTATTTTCTAAAATGTTGTTTTCCAAAAACTTTTTGTTCATCTTATGAAACGAACAGACAGACACCTAGACCGATATTTATTTAAAAATAAAAATAGAAAGCGATTAATTAAATAGGTTGATATATACCTTAAACTTATAAAAACAGAAAACTATTAATTAAATAGGTTTGTTATAGTGAGGAAACTTTAAACGTGGTGATGCGTAATGTTATGATTAGTGTAATATCATTTGCATATTAACGGAATCAAAATATTATGTTATTGGAAAGCTGAAAATCATATTGTAATAACTATCAGTGGGTGTGTTTTTACAAGCCTCGGGTTGGGTTTATGAGCTACTAGTTTGCGCTCCGCGGTTTTACCCGCAGAGCTCCGCTCCTGTTGGTCTTAGCGTGATGATAATATAATATTATAGCCTTCCTTGATAAATGGGCTATCTAACACCAAACGAATTTTTCAAATCGGACCAGTTGTTAATAAAATTAACGCGTTCAAACAAACAAACAAACTCTTCAGATTTATAATA
Source organism: Colias eurytheme (assembly GCA_907164685.1). NCBI lineage: Eukaryota > Metazoa > Arthropoda > Insecta > Lepidoptera > Pieridae > Colias > Colias eurytheme. Next base: position 97,879 of record CAJQZN010043353.1, on the reverse strand, counting down.
TTAGTATACATTTCATGGAGGAAGTTTTAAAAGTTTTTTTTTTATATATACATAGATATATATTATATCGTATATACTTTTATAGTTGACCCAGCAAACGTTGTTCTAATAGGGAATCCTTATCAAGAGGTAAAAAAACAGTTTACGACCTCAAGCCAAACGAATATACCTTGAAAATTTTCTTTAAATCGGTCAAGCCGTTTCGAAGAAATTTGTTTACAAACGCTGTGAGAATTTTCACGAGAAAATAATAACTGTATGACGTAATACATAAATAATTTCATATTATAGCAGTTGGTTTCATTCGTAATAAACATCATAATCAATACACCTATGAATAAAACATTTAAATTGTAATCATCATTTTGTGATATTTTATGTTTTTAATTATTTATAACATGAGAACCTGAAGCTTATATTCAAGAGTAATTAAAATGTTCTTGTTACCAAATATTTTCAATAAACAGAAGTTGGAAATTCGAAATTAAATCCAATATATAAGAATTTTGACTAAATAAAATCCAACATAAGATTTGTACCTATTCATAAACCAAGGAAAAATTATAGGTATGTATAAACCGATGTTTTGGTATTCTTTTGGAAGTCGGCTAAAACCAACACAGGAGGCTTACACTGGCCTACTTTCGTTAACAATGTTGTTCAATCGATTTTCGATCAACCAAATTGCTTTACATTTTTACGCTTACAACATGGATGGTATTTACCTGTTTTAGTTGATGTTTTGTGTGTTTGTTTAGTTGATTATTTGTTTGATGCTATTGGTTCGTAAAAAAAAATATATTTCAAATATGTTGAAATATACTTGATAAATACAGTTAAAGATCTTGTTTAGCAATAGGTTTCCTTAGTGACATAAGCTATATTTTTTTCGTATTTCAATTACTTATGCGTGTTTATGAAGAGTTATAATAAACAACCAAATAATTAACCAAATAATGAAAAATCCTAGGAAAACCCTATCATATTATATTCTATTGACATAGGCTTCATTATAATGGTTCTTAATTGACCTTTAACTATCAAAACTATTGACTCAAAAACTGCTGTTTCTAGTATTTTGTTGAGTTCTAAATGTTTCAAACGAAATGTGTTATCAGTTGTCTATTTTACATATAAAAAGCTTTTGCTTAGTTCACGACTTGATAGCGTGTGAATTATCAGAGATATCTATTTATAGCGTGAATAAGGTCTGTCTGTTCGTTTCAAAACAGCATTTAAATTTTAACCAATGAAAACGATACTTTTAAAACTTTATTATGAACAAAGTCAGGTAGTTTTACTTGTATTAAAAGATGTAGAGCTTACCACAGTTATAGGATAAGAAAATCTTTTGCTTTATAAAAATTATTTCCACAGAATGTCATAAAATGTTATTTTTGAGCTTGTCACAGCTTTACTAATAGTAATAGTAGTACATATTAAAATTATAATCGAGTACTTGTTTATTTCATTTTCAGGCAAATAAAGATAAAATCGGAACGATAATTACATGTAGTTATAATTATATAAATGATAATCTTCAAATCCGCATCTAAAAGCACAAATATACATTTTTTCCTATAAATTACCATTTTACATATAAAAATATATTAAGTATTTCACAAAATTCCATTAAAGCCAGATCCACGCATTTTTAAAATAGGTTCAAATTTCAATACAAGTTTTTTCCTTTTCCAATCAGGTATTATTTTTTACATGACTTTTTTCATAAAATTACACTTATTTTGATATGTTGGATTGTTTAGATATAAATTTTAATAGCATGAATGTAGGTAGATATAGAAAATTGTTCAAAAATTTGAACCTATGTATAAATATATGAACAAAACACACATTTTGAATTTAATAATACAAGGTGCAAAACACTTAAAAAATAAAACATCTATATCTATAATTGGGAAATTTTTGAAAAAAAAAATTTTTTTTTTTTAAAAAGATTCTCATTTATAAATAAAAGCATTTGAATGCTATAAAACTAAATATCAAAATCTATATCTATGATATAATTAATATGCATCTGAGATATGTGACTGATTTCTAATATTTTCTATAAATACTGTTCCTAAAGTTCCTATAATATTTACACATCGCTTTTAGCTTCCAAATGCATTTATTCTAACATTGTATAATAAATTTTTCGTTGTAATACGCAATAAAAACTTATTTTTATTCGCATAAATATAGCTTGAAAATTTACATTTATATTAAAACTAACATTTATTAATACTAAGTTTTTTTTTTATATTAGGGTAATATAGACCATACAAGTTCTAGTCATTAAGAATAATCACCATTTTTAAATATAATTGGTGTTATAGTTGTTTTCGATATCAAAACTTTTTTAATTGGGCTATAGATAAAAAGCAAAAAAAAACTGCAGTATTTGTTAAAAAACTATTTTAAGATTTTTTACCTTATTCGTATTTGTATAAGGTTTATGTATATAAATTATAAATATTTGATATGATAGAGTTTTACAATTAATTGTTCGACAGAAGTACATTTTATTTGTTCCCATTTATAAAGGAATTTTATAGATACATGTATGTATATTGATTAAAGATGAATTGTATCATGTCCAAAAATAAAATCAATAAAAAAAAGACGTGTGTCACTCGGGGACTGCCGCGGTAAAGCTATTGCATGCTATGCCTTCAAGCCACACCTCCGCGCCCGTCGGAGTGGGGAGCGTGAGGTTTTTTCGTTACGGAATTTCTGGATTCGGTCCCCGCGCTCAAGGCCCGCGATAGAAGCTATGCAATAGCTTAAAAACAGACTCGAGGCCAATTACGCTTTTTCCTACCTTTGAAGACATAAAATTATATCAACTAGTTTTTTGGAACGACTCTAGAATTATTTTGTCTACTCCTATCCTTAGTTCCTCAATACATAGGTATTCTTTAATACTATCCCATAAAAAAGTCGTCCATTTTGTTTCCAATAATATTTTATTAATCTAGAAATAATAAATCCTATCATTAGTCTCGAAGTGCACGTGCTTTTGCACTCATAACCATCAAGCTGTGACTTTTGGCTCTTTGGGACTTTCCTCGTCGTCTTGTGGCTCGTTGATTTGCGGGATTTTGGGCTTTTCACCATCCGCTTGGGTTAGTACCTGTGGATTTAGTAATAGTTTTAGATTTTAACTACGTTAAGCTTTATAAATATAAATTTATATTTATATATGAGCGAGGCGGGACTCGAACCCGCATCCTTTCACGCCAATCCAACGCTTGACCAACTCAGCCACCCGTTAAGCTTGTAATTATTATTAAACCACCTTCAAGTTGTCTGAACTCAACCAAATTGAAATGGAACCACAGGAGTTAAAAAATAATCGTCAAAATTGTTTCTGAAAATATAGTCGAATTTTAATTGAAGTCGGTTAAGAATTATGTATAAGTATAGCACTCCAATATTTTTCATCAGCTGATGTTAAAGCATATAATATTAACCCATTGACCACCGTAAGGCCTGATCGGGGCGCGACACAATAGATTTTCTATTGTGTCTGTGATTCCGAGGACTGATGGATTAAG
>CAJQZN010043353.1:56790-72956 GCA_907164685.1 Colias eurytheme | reverse complement strand
GAAATCGGTTCAGCCGTTCTCGAGTTATGCGCTTACCAACACATTTTCCGATTCATTTTTATATATAAGACTAGCGGTCCGCCCCGGCTTCGCCCGTGGTACATATTTACGTTTTCTCTACATAAAAACCATCCTCGTACTTCAAGGAATATAATAAAAAAAGAATTATCGAAATCGGTTCAGCCGTTCTCGAGTTATGCGCTTACCAACACATTTTGCGATTCATTTTTATATATAAAGAAGATAAGAAGAAGATTATTTATAAAATATTAAATCAAAAGTTACGTATAACAATAGAATATTGTATTTTTCATGGATATTGGCATAAAGCTTGAATGTATGATGTCCAAAAGCTCACTATGGATAGTGTAAGATCGGTCTTCATAATCGTTATTCATAGTTATGAAAATAAATCGACATCTTTTGGACATAAATGTATTTCACTGTTACTGTTTTTGCTTGATTTTCTGCTGCAGAAAGTAGGTTACTATTAAGATTTTTATAAGTATACTAGCTTACCGCCCGTGGCTTCGCCCGCTTTGTCTAAAACCTAATAAATTATATACTAAAACCTTCCTCTTTAATTACTCAATCTATTAAAAAAACCGCATTAAAATCCGTTGCGTAGTTTTAAAGATTTAAGCATACAAAGGGACATAGGGACAGAGAAAGCGACTTTGTTTTATACTATGTGGTGATTTTACTCTTTCGCAATGGAGATAGAAGTCTGGATGTTCCTTATGACATAAACCCCGATCACTATGGAAGTGGATGATATGGTTACGAACATTTTAGAGAATTTTCTTGGACGCTGATAGCTATAGATTAACCTCATTGGAAATTTCCTCTCTATAAGGAGATTGTTTTCTTATTCCTTAAGAAAAATCGATAACTAAATGCATCTTCCCTTTAGCTTGGAAAAAGATAAGAACTTTTACAATAGAAAGGACATCTCGAACTTTCCAATAAATAAAATTGAAGTTTTAGTGCTCCGTAGAGTCCAGCGTAGTTTTTAAGAATTTGCCTGAAGAACTCGTTCCATTTAAGTTTTATAAAATCTTCTTGGAATAATATAATTGTGTAATACGAGATATATAATTAAAAAAGAATGGAACAATTTATTCGAGCATCGCGTTAATACAATTTTTTTATTCCTAAACATTTCAATTACGTCACAATGTTTTTATTAATTTGTAAGCGTAAATAACTGAATCTGGAATGTTCTTTGTTTACCTCTGAATTATTAAAGAATTCTTAATCCACGAGGTATGGGGATTAAGAACTCTTGTATAATTTATACTAATTTCTGCCCGTTCTAATAAATAAACATTGTTGTCACTAGCTCCAAATTCTTTTCAATTATTTTCAACTTTTTTATTGGAGTAGCACCACATCATACTTAATAATATATTACACTACCTGTGCCCCGTGGTTTTACCCGCATTGCTCCGCACCTGTGGTTCTTAGCGTGATGATATAATAATATAGCCTATAAGCCTTCCTCGATAAATGGGCTATCTACCACCGAAAAAATTTTTCAAATCGGACCAATAGTTCCTGAGATTAGCGCGTTCAAACAAACAAACTTTTCAGCTTTATAGAGGTAATATGAGTATAGATTATAAAATACCTGTAGGTCAAACTATCAATATCTTCCTAGTTGCAACTAGTATATACTAGGTAAAACACATTGTAAAGACCGAGTTATCCTCTATGTGTGTGCTAAATTTCAAGAACACGCTTCAGCAGTTTTTGCGTGAAGAAGTAACAAACATACTAAATTTAGCATTTATTAGTAGGATAATACGTAGAAAACTAGCATTCATCAGATTAATTCTTCTCCGGTTTGTTTCAATATGAATCAATAAAAACAGGTGCTCGGCATTCAGATGCCCTCGACTGAATGGCTATCGGCAAGCTTTGATCAATTACAGGTGGTTTAGTTACCACACATCTTATAGTGTAAAAGGGTGATGGGAAAGTGAAAATGTGCTGTGAGAGACGCTTTTTTAATTTTTTTAAGTCAAAGAAGAATAGATTTATGGCAATGTTATTTACGGAACACGGGATATAAATTATAAAGTGTTATGTTATTTTCCGTACAAGCTCAAAAATGGGCGGAAAGTTGTATAAATAAAAATAAAATGATTTTTGGTTGAAATCCATAATAATTTATCTATTTAATTATGATAGAATAAAAGAGTTTTAAATTTGCAATGTTATTTGTATAAAATATACGTATACTTTTGAATAGTAAAGTATAGGAAAGAATGGGTATCGGTTTGATTGTCTATGAAAATTAAGAAAATAAGCCACAGTTCGGCAAAACACAGAAGGCTAATCATCTATTTGACTGAAAATAAAGAAAATCGCTCATTGAATCAGATGTTTTATGTATCTGATCCATACTTCACAAAGGAACAAAGGACTTTATAGATTTTAGAAGTCCAATAAATTGTAGGCTGTCACTTACAAGAAAGACATATTAAAATTAATGATTATTCCATTGACTTCGAATTGAAACATTGAATGATATATTAAACCCCGTCTAGACAAGTTATTATACTGACGTTTGAATGATAGTGCCTTAAGTGACCGTCTGGCAAAGCCTCGTATTCGTGGTAATCATTTATTGAACTGAGTTAATTACTAAATGAAAATAGTGTTACCAATGAAAAAAAAATATGTTTTAATACTATCGTTCTAAGTAGGAGAACATATAATATTAAAATAAGTAATTACGGGTAAATCTGCTCTTCCACAAACACCGAAAAACCATAATTTACTGTGTTTCTATAAGTTATTAAGTTGACAATAAATATTAAGTTATCTATACTACTTAATATTAAAAAGCTGAAGAATTCAAACTAACAATAGTTTGAACGCGCTTATCTCAGGAACTATTGGTCCGATTTGAAAAATTATTTCAGTGTTAGATAGCCCATTCATCGAGGAAGGCTATAGGCTACATATTATCATCACGCTAAGACCAACAGGAGCGGGTCCACGTGGGTGAAACCGCGGAGCGCAGCTAGTCTGTGATTTTGCTAACAGTACGTTTGTTATACTGTTTACCCAAATACAAATATACAGACGAAAGAAGGTCATACAGAATCATTTTTGTACGAAAATATACGATATAATCCATTCACGAAATTTAGTCATATTTTACTTTAGAATCAATGTATTTTGGTTCATTAGATGCAGAGCGGTTTTGAAGTGATGCGTAAAATTATATTCCATATATTATACTGTTCCAATTGTACCTGAATTCAGTAGATTTATACATGAATGAAAACAGATGGAAAAAATCAGCAAGCAGAATGGTTGGATACATGCAAAACTATTGAGACAAATAATTTGCGTAAAATATATCTCTTACAAAAGCTACTTATGGATAAAAATAATTGAGTGTATTTCCGCTATATCGTATTTATTTTTATTTAATAAACTAAAATAAAACTGTGTACCTATAAAATATAACCTTAAACGAGCAAATAATAAGTTTTATGAAATCAAAATTGTCATAGAACAAATAATAATACTTTACATTTGAAGAATCTTGTTTTGACGAAAATATTTTATATTTAAAACAAGGGTTGGTATTAAATAACAATTCTCTAGTTAAGATGAAGTTAGTGTTCGTAACAAAGGGTTGAATTGCAAATTGGCAGAAGCTTTACTGTCAAAGCCGAGACACCAAATTACGTCGAGTATTTAAATAAATGCCCAATTTAGTTATATTGGCTTGAATAAGAATTATACGCAATACTGTAAATAATCTTATCTAAATATAAAGCAAGGTACTTACACCTTTTAGATTAAAAGTTATATTGTGTTTTTACTGCAGATTTTTTGAAAAAAAAAAGTGTTTCATCAGGAATTCACTCTAATATTCTGCCAAAACTCAGTAATTATGAACTAAAGCCGCGTTGGTCAAGTGTTAAGCAAATTATTATATTGCTGCATCTTTTTGTAATTATTATTATTTTTTAATAATTTATGGAATAGAGATTGGAATTGGCTCTCCATTTTAATAAAAAAAATTAAGATAATAAGAGATTGGTCTTCGTATCGTTACGTTGTTACTATTTATTTATTATATTATTTATCCCGTATCATCCACAATACCGAATACTATTTGCTCGAAATTCACCGAATTTGAATATCAAACATGACATAACGTTAATCAGATTTATCTGAATTGAAACTTTAGTTCCAAGGATCCTTTGATAGCAAATATTGTGCTAAAAGCAATTACTATCATTTCTATGAAAACAAAGGCCAACTGTGTCCAACTTCATGCTGTAAGACGTCAAATGGTATAGCTATTACCAAATTAATTGGTTGGCCCCTCTTCACAATGGGCAGCGTTGGCCCAACAATGACCGTTTATGTTTGCCATTACGGCATTTATGAATAAACACCTATAATGACGACCGATCATAAACATTTAGACACTCTACACTATCGTGATTGCCTCTACTTGCCCAACACTGCCCATTGTGAAGAGGAACCATTAGATGTTACCGAATAATTAATTGGTAAAGGTCTGTTAATTTGTAGAATTGCTGCTATGTGATATTTCATTGTTTTGGGTCTTTCAAGGAATTGCGGTTATTTGTATATAGATAAGGTTAAAATTAATACTTTAATAGTTTATGTTCGGTTTATTTTACTGTTGTTAGCTTGGTTGTTAGTATTAACTATGGTTAGTTACTATGTTGTAGTTTTCAAATAAATGTGTGGTCAACATTCTATTCAAGTTAAACGTGTGTGTTAGGTATGGGCCATTCGGATAACTAATATTATTATGTACTTATATCCTTAATTAAAATTATTGTAAATTCTGTAAAATAATAGCTGTAGTAAATACATAGTATTTAATTTAGCAGAAACGTTATATAAAATTAAACATATTCAGAGTAAACGCGAGTTTAGCTTAAAACGAGAAAATGAAAATATAATACGATAATAACTAAATTTACAGTATCCGCAGTGATATAATCTAATTTTTAATAAAAGCAACAACGTCATCATTTGCGAAATACTGAGTCGAGTTAATTCAATAAACGGACAGTTTTGACAAAATTGAGAAGACAGCGCTGGGACCGTGGTCATGGATATAGCGATAGCGGGATATAATAAATAATACATAATATGTGTTATAATTTTTAAATAATAAGTGTTTATGGACAGTGATAATGAGGTTTTATTTTGTTTGCTTTGCCATTAGAAATAATTGAGATCTTCGTAATAAAATACCTACCGTTAACAAAATTGCAGGTTTAGAGAAGAGACTGGATAGTGAATAAAACAAAGCACCGTGGTTGTAGAGGCCTACAACATTGGGCCTTGTTTAATTTTTCATAGCAGAAATGAAATGATGATCATAGCATGATGATCATAGCAGAAATGAAATGATGAAATGAATGAATGATGAATGAAATGATGCAGAAACGAATCTAGATAATTTAATTTAAATATATTGCGCACTTATGAAAAATAACGAAAGCAGTATCAAAATATAATTAATTAAATCTGAAACTCTAAGCAAAATTATAGAGCCGCTGTCACCGCCCATCGCTAGTGTAGCGAAGTCATAAGCCAGGGATAAAATGAAAATTGAAATTTTAGTGCACCAGACCTCGTTACCACGAGACGAAATAACAATCAGTCTTTATGTTCTGATGAATAAATATATAGCTTACAGCTTTTTATGTCCGTTGAATGTATTTATGTATGACAGTCTCGGGTGGGAAAGTAATGTTTAATACATATTTTTGAGATTAAGCATTTAAGTTTGTACCTTAGGGTATAAATGTTTTTAGTTTAATGAATATTCTGTATTTTAAAGATTGTATTAAATAAGTAGGTACATATATTAATTAATGTAAGTAATGTGTGTGTGAGTATGTGCTGATTGTGTTATACATACTAAGATAATATAAAAATATAAATATACCTATAATACAACACACAGAAATAATCTTTATTCTGTCTATATTTAAATACAGTTTCTGTTTATCTCTTTGTTAATAGAAACCCGATACTATCTCCCGAAACTGATTTATTTACTAAGTACCATATCTAGTTCGAATTTTTCATAAATAAACGCTAACATTGAAAGCATACAATTTATAAGACTGAAGATAATCCATGGAATAAATTATCAGACTTGGAAAATTCTTCAGGACATAAGTAGACAGCTACTTAACAGTTAACTCTGAGTGCTGTAGTTTTAAACCGACTGTTATTTTTAATCTTTATTTATGCGGAAGAATTTAAGATTTGTGAATATTTGTAATAATTTTGGTTACTTAGATAATTGTTGCTTGCTATAATAAAACAATACCTTTTATTCGAATTACCTACTAGTTTATATCAATTAATTATTTTTATGTTATTCATACCGTATTTAGGACGCTCCTATGCGAATAATTTTTTTTTTATGGGAATAATTGGCTAGATACAATTTTTTATAATGCTGCACTGTTAAGAAATAGAGTCAATTGTAAGTATTTTTAAAATATTTCACATTTACTTACCAATTTTTAAAACATTGTTTTATATTATTACTAGATTTCTGCCCGCGGCTTCGCCCGCGTTTTAAAAAGAAAACCCGCATAGTTCCCGTTCCTGTGGGATTTCCGGGATAAAACCTATCGTATGTTAGCACATGTGCTAAATTTCATTGTAATCGGTTCAGTAGTATTTGCGTGAAAGAGTAACAAACACACACACGTGTCCTCACAAACTTTCGCATTTATAATAATAGGTAGTAGGGTAAGTTGATTTTCACATTTACCAAGTACGTTTTTAATTTGTATTTCCACTTGTAGATGGATGTAAATTTTTATTAATTGAATGTACGCTCTGATCAACATGTCCATTAAAAACTCGTGTTTACACAAATACGGTTTTTGGGTTAACAGAGGCTATTGGTTGAGATTTATCGAGTGACCGTTAAGTGTTGGGGGACACGCTACGCTTGTCTATATATAGATTATTGATTTCGGCCATTTATTATGGAAACGAAATAAGGTATGGATGTGGAAGATTATTACGTTACGAAAAAGGATTTGTTTGTACGATTTTTTGGGTGTATTTAGTATGTAACTATATGTACTATGATTCAAATACCTAGTATATATTTTTTGAATAATAATAAATCACGCTTTATATTATATTTGTACTCAATTTTAATATGAATATCAACAGTCCGTGGCATCAATCTTCTTTTAAAACACAAATAACGTTGTACCTATATTTTAGTCAGAATTTCAAATAGTACGGCGTGAAATCAACAAATAATTTCATAGTTCGATACAAATTATTCTAAACGCGCGATTTCATCTGCAGACAAAACCTTCAAAAACTTTCATACCTTATTTCAAATATTTTAGTGTTCATAAAAAAGGATCTATATTTTCGTTTCAATTTTTGTTTAATCAGTACCTACTGACTTATGTACGAACAAGAATAACTTTTCACCACAGAGTTTTATGTATCAGAAATATGTAACGTTAAACTTTGCCAAAATAATGCCGATGTTTAATTAACGAATACAAAAGTTTGAAACTTAAAGGATCTTAATTAAAGTCCAAAGTTACTTGGTACGTGTGTAAAATAAGAAAGTAACGTAGCTATCTTCAAAGGAAAAATCATGAAAGAGTTTTCTATGGAACAATTAGTTTTTAACAATTCGCTTCTGGTGTCGAATATAATTTTTAAAACCCAAACTGAAAATTTATTAAAAGACTTCTTTTAAGTTATTTTAACATTGCGTTAATTAAAAAAATACTGTTTATTATAATAAAACAAGTGAATTAAACATTCCGAGAATCCAATTATCAATAACTATTATTTCACAGCATGATATTATTATTTTCACATGCCTCATTAAGAATGGCTTATATTCAAATTTTCTTAAAATATAATAATATGATCATGTTGTGCCTAGGTACACTATATAATATTATGACGACATGATAATACAATATTGTTTATGTGACAATAACATCAAAATCTAATTAAGTACAGAAATAATGGGCATTGCTTAATAATTATAATTTTTTTGTCAATAATTGACTTTATACAACGTACTGATAACCGTAACTCACGCTTGACCCTGCATTAGTGCATTAGCTTATATGTATATGACTGTACGCTGCGCACTCTTCGCGCTCTACCTCAAAAATGGTTGATCGTATAAAAAAAAAGTTTAGACAAAAGTTGTAGAGAATTTTATACTCTACAACTTTCATAATAGGTGAAAATATCATTTAAGCAATAGGAACCAAGATATTCGCGAAAAATCGTTTTTTGTTACCTTTGACCTTCAATATCTTAAGACGCGGACACGATAGCATTTGTGACTTTTGAGACAATATTTAGGGTAACAAAACAAAGGTTTTTACCAATTTCCAGCTTATTATCTTTCATTCCGAGGTGAAACCCCTAATATGACTGGGCTACGAATTACTTTTTAATTACTATTATGTATCAACAATTTATCTTATTGCTTCATAAAGGAAAAGTCCAATATCGTTCAGTATCACCTTCCTACATGGCTTAAAAATAGCCCATCTATATTTGTCGCCTTGTCATATTATTGGCAAGTGACGTTTATTACTCGCGACGTCATAATAACATAATGGCTATTTTTTCACATAAGCTATTAAAAAGTTATGGGACAGTTTCTGAACGTTCTATTTTCAGACGTCAATGAGGGATAATTTACGGTTTTAGCACAGAATACATAATAGTAGCTAAACGCTACAGAACGGACACTGTCCGCCTCCCGCCAAAATTAAACTTACCTCACCCCCGCGCGATCAGACATAAAATGGGCCATATTTTTCTGCAAGGACGATACGCAACGAAGATTGACAACATTAATCAAATTGACTTAAAGTAATTTTATTATTTTGGATTTGTGATTATCGTTTTTCGTAGAAAATGGTTAGTAATTGTGCTGTTTACGGATGTATTTCATCAGAAAAACGCGATTTTTTTTTTACGCTAGTCACAAATGTGCCAACCATAAAGCGTTAACACACACATTTGCAGTCTCTACAGTGTGACTGTCAAAACGATCATTTTGTATGGAGTGTCCGGGGTGTGGTTTTAGATTAAAGAGAAAGTTTATACTGAAACTATCCGAATTCCAATTACCTAATCAAACATTTGGAACAGGACACACACACATAGATTTTGTTTTTGTTTTTAGTACTAAAAGCTACATTGTTTAGTTTATGATAAGTTATGATAGCGTAAATTTATTTGTTTGTCATAATTATTCACTGTGAATGAAGCCAATATTGTATTTTAATTTCAGTACAATCCAACTTTGGTGGAATATTTAGGAAATTATTTTAATTACTCGATACCTTAAACCTTAAAAAATGTAGAAGTAAAATATTCCAAAAGAAAATTATAACCCTTCGGAATAAGGAAAGTATTATAAATCGCATAAAAATCGTCAGAATACAAACGAAGTTGGAAGTAAATTGAATGAAAGCACTCAACGTTCATTATCAACATGGCGCAAGCTGCAATGGCGTCCTTTTGGCGGGAGAGTGCATTTTTAGATTCGCGCCAATTACCATGAAGGTTTTACGTTTATGAAAACTTTTTGAAGTCAAACTTCTTTAGTTGCGTTGAGAGTAAAATTTAAAGGTCGCCTCATGGCAATACCATCACGTCACGTAAGGCGACGATTTTGGTATCTTTGAATTTTGCCCTAGAAGTTTCACTTCTGACACGTGTGTTTAGTACACACGCTCTTTTTTAAGGGAGAAAGGAAACTAAGGTATGAGGAAAAAACAATGACAGGTATATATTTCAAAATAAGGGGAATTAGCAAGAAAACCTTTTTTAGGAAGTAAGGAAACTTAGGGATAAGGAAAAGAAACAAAAATAATGACAGGAATATTTTAAAACAAGGAACAGGGAAAACAACAGATGAAAAATAAATAATGTCTTGAAAAAGAGGATCCTCATTATGCTCTCTTTATTAACACCTTATTTAACTCTTAAAATATTTTATTTGCTGTTTGATGAATCTTGAAGTGTATTAAAACATAACGCATTTTGTTTTTTACAATGATTCAATATCTCACGTCGATTCCAAATACCTATATATAATAATTATGTATTGTATCTTTTAGACTTTAGACACAGAATACATAATAGTAGCTAAACGCTACTTTAGGTATGCTACCTACCTACCTATGTTAATTATAAGTTTACTAGCTTTCCGCCCGCGGCTTCGCCCGCGTTTTCAAAGAAAAACCCGTTCCCGTAGGATTTCCGGGATAAAACCTATCCTATGTCCTTTCTCGGGTATCAAAATATCTCCATACCAAATTTCATGCAAATTGGTTCAGTAGTTTAGGCGTGATTGAGTAACAGACAGACAGACAGAGTTACTTTCGCATTTATAATATTAGTAGGGATGAATTTTATATCTAAACTTCGTGGACAACGCCGTGGTCTAAATCAAGATTACTTAATCTATGACTTGGAACTTATGTACACAATCCGTTAACTTGAAAAGTACTTAACAACTTCGAAATTTCATACAAATATTGAGGTTAACAATTTAAGCGTAACACAAACACGATGATTATAATTAAAGTGTAATTGAATATCTAATATTAATTAACAATTAACCTTTTGGATTAGCTATTTATTATTTATTATTATTAAAAAAAGATTTTTTCAAATCGGATAAGAACCGAAAAGAAGACAACCGACGAATTCATTTTTATTACGCAATAGCTATTAAGATATACATATATTTTGTTATTTGAGAACTATATACCTAGTCGAATTTTTCAAACTTAAATACATAAAAAACTAGAACGATCCAGATTCATATAACAAGCATAAGTGAAGTCCCGTGTCCCCGTAGTGGGGTAAGGGGCAGATGCATTATTCATAGTTCATACATCTGTTTCACTGATCGATTTTCTTTAGGGACAAGTAGGTGATCAGCCTTCTGTGTCCTGCCAGACCGAGACATTTTTTTTTCTTCGTCTCCACCGGGAATCGAACCCAGGACCCCTCGGTTCTACGCTCAAGCGCCAACCACTGTACCAAGGAGGCGGTCTATAACATATAACAAGCATATAACCAACTAAAAACGTCTGAAATCAAATGTCAAAAGTTGATTGCCCGTAAAGAAAATCGATCAACACACATGTGAAATGCATCTGCCCCTGGAGTTCATTCTAGCGTTTATTGCATGATGCATCACATTACTAGTAAAACAATTTTGTGTGGGTGTTTCTGGAAAACTTTAATAAACACGTGAAATCCTGGAATAATCTACAGCATACATTTTCCAAGAATAAATAATTCACGGAAATTATATTTATACAGAATGCGTGTTATTTTACTGCTTTTGTAAGGTGAAATCCGGGAAGTGAAAATAGATAAATAAATATGCACTACAGTTAAAACTTTAAGCGATTTTCATACGATTTCATAATTGATGTGTATTTTCTACTATTTTCTATTAGTTGACGAAGTGAGTATGTACTTAAATCTGATTGGATGTCGTGGGAAAATTCTAATTCTATCCATTATAAATTAAAGTCTAAATATTTGTAACGATAAATGTAAAAATAACTCTTTACTCTTGTAATTGTAATCTGTAATTGAAGTTACTTTTGTATTTCCTTTTACTGAAAATAATATAAGAACAACCAACGCCAAATACTTTAAACTATATTATTTTAACTCCATGGGTTTTATCAAAAATATCTAAATTTATTTAAAGTTATAAAATAACGGGTGCTATTCAAGCGATCGGAGATATAAGCCGACTTTGTGATAAGAGCGCGACTTAAAATACCTACGCGTCAAAATTCCACATAGGTAATATACTATGTACTAACATTAGAGCTCTGAAATACATTTTATTATATTAAACGCGCTAATCTCATGAACATGAACTTTAATTCAATGAAAAATAAATTAAATAAATTTGAAATTAAGATAATATCTAATGTTTATATAATCAAATCTGAGACAAGAATTCTTCGGAAATTTCTTATACTATCGATCTCCTATTACAATAATAATAGGTACGTATCAATATATTACCTTATTATTTTTCGCTTGTAATATCGCACGCTGAGAACGAAAGTGACCTAATACGAAATTCGTGTTTTTTGGGAATCATCAAAAAAGTGTTCGTAATTTACAGAACTATTTACAAATCATGTCATAATTTGTTCGCATGCAAAGTTATATAAGATATTAAAGTCTGATATCATTTTAGAGGATATTGTCCACCCATACAATCCATAAAAAATAAATTAAATTAAATTTAAATATTTTTTATCTTTTTTTAAAAATTACCATTAGATATTGCGTCACTTTAGTACTGAAAACTTGTAAATCATCTTTGACTAGTTTGGGAATGAGTCACTTTAGTATTTTTGTTCTATGCATGCATTTGGACGTAACCTGAATTATGTCAACTTAGTATTAAAATATTAATGGGAAGTAGTCTAATGAAACCAAATGTTAACTAAGAAATTATATTGCCTGCTGGTGTTCGAGCGAAAAATCCTTAGACGGATTTTCAGTGCTGTGCTGGAAAATAGACATTGGAGAACGCGGTATAACCATGAGCTTTATGAAATGTACGAGGAGCCGATGTCTTGTAGACCATAAAACTAGGCCGTTTACGCTGGGCCGGATACTAGGCACATATGGACGACAAGAAGGCACCTCTGCGTCTTCTCTATGGAAAACCAGATGGGCCGAAGCTCCGATGGTTGGATAGCATCTAATGATTGCTGTGAAAATCTGGAGAACTCAGACTTGAAAGGACCGAGAGATCTGGAAGAAAATATTGGACCAGGCCAAGGTCCACTAGCAGCTGTAGAGCCTCAGATGATGATGATCACTCAGCGAGGAAACTCTTGTATTTCATGATAACTTTTTGGGTATGAATTTTCCGTTTTCTTTTTCATTTTCTTGAACCATTTGTAATATAAAATCATCTTTAATCTCTTCATATAATGACCTAAACATAAATATTTATACAAATTATTATTGAAACAACGACATAAACTTTAATACGCCTGTTATGTACTGTATATACACGCCTTAACCATTAGAGGATGCATGGGGCCACCCAAGAAGGACTTGCACCTGTTAGCAATTGCGACATCGCGCACACCTGCGATTCCAGAGAGTGTTGCGGCAATCATCGCCACCGCGACGCTGTAGCTGCTCCGCCGTGGACGACGAGGACTCTTTGTTCCAACATTGAACGGGAGGGACATAGTTTAAGTTAGGAATAATTTATAATGTAATTTTTTTACAATAAATTATTAATAAGTAAATTTCGGTTTTTTTTGCGCCTTCGCGGGTCGGTCAATATAATTGGCGCAGTCTTGTGGATAATCCTTGAGAGCCGTCTCTCGGAACGCGAAACTACAAGCATCGAGTATCGCTATTCCATCGGAGGGACGACGACGGGGATCCAGAACCTACACCATTGGCCGCCGCAACGCGAAGGGTATCCAAACATTGATACTGCAGGAAAGGCCGAAATGAAAATCCTGTAAGTACACTAATTCTCTTAGTGTCTTGCCACTCCTAGATTGTAAGTTTTCCTAGATTACCCATTCACGGGAACCGAGGAACTGTAGTGCGTAGGCTTAAAATATATTAATTCATCGAGAATTAATTGTAGAATTTTACAAAATCAATTTGTAAAATTCAAATATATAGATATTAGGTTGATAAAAGATTAATAAATTTAAATATAAATTAATTACGAATTGATTAATTTTCGAATTTTACTAATTAATTCATTTTATAATTCAAATATATTAGGTAAAGATTATTAATTTTTTTATATTAGTTTAACGAAGTAAATAAATTTAATTAAATTTAATACATTTTATATAGGTAATAGAGATATTTAAAATGTCAGATTTGGATAAAATTTTTAATGCACTTAGGCTTTTGCCAGAATTTGATGGTAATGTTAACGTTTTAACAAGATTTATACATTTAAGTGACCAATTAGCTGAGGAATTTATAGATAAAGATCCCGGAAATACTTTAAAAACTGCCGCGTTATGTAATGGTATTTTAAATAAAGTCACTGGGCCCGCAGCCCGAGTTATTAATGCAAATGGTATACCTACTACTTGGCACGGTATTAGAAGCGTATTAGTTAATAACTTTTCTGACCATAGAGATGAGACCGCCCTTTATAACGATTTAGCCTTATTAACACAAGGTCGTAGCTCTCCTCAAGAGTTCTACGAAAAATGTCAGCATCTTTTTAGTACCATAATGACGTATATAGCATTACATGAAACAGTCGTTACTACTCGTGAGGCAAAAAGGGACCTGTATCAAAAATTAACACTACAGGCTTTCCTACGTGGTTTACGAGATCCGTTAGGCTCACGCATACGTTGCATGCGCCCCGCAACCATTGAAAAGGCATTAGAATACGTTAATGAAGAACAAAGCACTTTATACCTTCAACAACGTAATGAAACTTTTGATAGGAAACCCCACGTACCTTTTAGAATGCCATACTCGCATGAACCGTTTTATAGACATAATGATTTTAGTGAAATACATTCGTTTAGACCGCAATTTAAGCCACCAAATTTTAATCGAAATTTTAATCAACCATACGGACCAGCACGTCCTACTCGTACTATGCAAATTTTCCGCGCTGCACCCCCTAACTATAACCCGCAGAGCAATACGTTCAGATTACAGCCTAAACATCCCGCGCAACCGAAACCGCATCCTATGAGTGGCGTTAGCCATTACGTGACAAAGACTTTACCACCGACACCTTTTGCACGCGCTCATGATTGGTCAAAATTTGGCAATCCACCCCCGAGTAATTATTTTAAGACTAGGGAGATGAATCATAATGAATATATAGGTGACGAAGATTATTACTGTACCGATTTATATCCTTATGAAGATGACTATGATAATTATGAATATTACTGTACGGAATATGAACCTTATGTACATTACGAACAGACAGACGCACCTGAAAATTTTTATGAAACGTGTGACGTACGTTCAGAACACGATCAGGATTTTCCGAATCCACCAAAAATTAGGAAAACCAAAATAGAATTAAATCTACACACGCAACGTCAACTTCCTTATATTCAAATTCATAATCCTCCACTTAAATTGTTAATTGATACTGGAGCTAACCAATCTTTTCTTAGCCCCGATGCAGTACAGAGATATTTTCCGGACGTAACTCTTAATTATGATCCCTTTGAAGTAAGTAATGTTCATGCTGTAACACGTAATAATTATTCTATAACATTACCTAGTTTTCCTGAATTTAATGACCCTGACGATATCACATTTTTCATTTATAAATTTCACAATTATTTCGACGGCTTAATAGGTTCAGATTTGTTAGATAAATGGGAAGCATCCATTAATTATAAAACTAAAACTTTAAATACTTGCAATGCTACGAATCGGTTATTAGTATATGACTCACGGAACGCTAATCTTTATGAGGACGTCATACCCGCAGGAAGTAGTAAATTAGTTAGACTACCTGTAGATGTTGAGAATGGAGACGCTATTATACCGGAACAAATTATATGTAATTGTCATATTTCTGAATGTTTAACGAAGGCGAAAAGCAATCGCGCTATCGTGGAAATTTCTAATCCAACCCGTAATGATGTAATTTTTTCAATGGATCGACCGGTATGTGCCGAGGTTTATAATAACGAGTGCACGCGCACCAAACGTTCGTCCGACCGTGTGAAACAGGTATTATCTCGCTTGCGTACTGATCACTTAAATAATGAGGAACGTTTAAATTTAGAGTCATTATGTACACAGTATGCGGATGTATTTTATATAGAAGGAGAAAACTTAACATTTACGAATAAAATTAAGCATTCTATTAGAACTAAGGATGAAATACCGGTTTATACGAAAAGTTATCGCTATCCATTTATTCATAGGCAGGAAGTACAGAATCAGATAAGTAAGATGTTAGAACAGGGTATTATTAGACCATCAGATTCAGCATGGAGCTCTCCTATTTGGGTAGTACCTAAAAAGGCAGATGCATCCGGTAAAGTTAAATGGCGTTTAGTTGTTGATTTTAGAAAGTTAAA
>CAJQZN010043353.1:29893-46790 GCA_907164685.1 Colias eurytheme | reverse complement strand
AATAACAGGTTAATGTACGAAATTCTTCCTGCTCCGCGACCGGACTTAGTCGAAAAAGCAATGCATCCAATCTTAGCATCAAAAAAGGAAAAGAATTGTACAAAAATTGAAATTGGAATTGTTGTGTGTTTCTTTCATACGAGCGGCGTAGTAAAAATTTTTAAATATTAATATTTTTGTTAACTTGGTTACTAATTTTTTACTAGTTATCTCTCCATCTCCTCGACCGATTTTATAAAAATCTGTACGAGATTTTAGAATTTATCCGTACCTAAGTGCAAAAGTTTTGTCGTGCAAGTTAAAGTTGGAATTGTGTAAAAGTTTGACCTCTAAACTTTTACTCCACTTAAAAATAGTATTTAGGAGCTTTACATTCTCAATACCTAAATTCAATATAAATACAAAAAGTAATATAAGATGTCTGTCAATCGCAAAGCAGTTTCTAATAAACATGAAATACGAAGTGTTACAATTATTGTATCTTATAGCAGTATTATTTCCAGTATACGAAAGAGATGGCGCTAGAAGACCTATATATAGCGCTGTCCTTTTCCTATACTGGAAATAAAACTGCTTTAAGTCATCATGGTACGGGGGGAGTGAAACTCCATACGTTCTCATTTAATAAAATATTCAAGTTAACATTGAACTCGTTCGCTATTGATTCAAACGCTTTATTTCCCACGTTTAAGGAAATTCAGGTAGGGAATTGCTTGGAATTGCTCGTGCGTGTTTTTAGGTAAAAGTTGAAGTTGTATTCAGCAAATACCCTTGTAACACCCAAGTATATGTAGGAATTATACACAATATAAAGAAAAGCAGTAGGATAGAAAATGTCTACAAAAAAAAACCAGAAAGATTAAGTATACAAGTAATAGCAGCGTTAAGTATTGTAGTTAAGATACCCTTATGTTTATAAAATATAAAAGCTTATTGTAAAGACAAAATATCTTTTTATATAAGGTGCCATAACATCAATGAATGCTGAAGAAATTTCTCATACTATTATTACTTTGTGTACGAGAAGAACGAGTGATAATAATTAGTAATAAAAAAGTTTTCAAAACTGCTCTACTAGATTTACCATTATCTACTTTTTAAAAAGATACATATAACAGTAGGAACTACGATGGCAAACGCCAATACTCTAGATATTTCAAATGATTTCACTCAGCTCACAGTAAAAGCAAAAAGCGATCCGGGATCTAATTTTATCCTAGCTCTAAATCAAGAGAGACGGACCGACGCAGCCTGTCTGAAAGCCCTAAGCTAGATCTAGTATATTATCAGAATTTTAATATTCCTTCAGCGCCTGCTATAAATTTATCAAACGTCTGGATTGATTTTATTTAGAAGATAAATCGTTTTGGAGATAGAATTACTTTTGATGTTTTATTGTTTTGGACGTTTAATTCGTGTTTATTTCAAATAGCGGTTTTAATACTGCTGTAATTTATGACGACAAAATATATTCTTTAAGAACGTTTCGCATCGCATGGCTTTAATAATGTGATATTAAAGTGTTTATTTGATTTGTAATATAAAATTATTAATGTATTTTTATAATAAACGGTTTTTAATAGTTTGTAAGCTACATATTTATATAAGCTTTGCATTGTCGTCTGTAGTTGAGTACCTACTTAATTATTCTAAATCTTTGTGTAATAACGGTTCATTGTGTCGCTAAACACTGCACATATATACTAATATTATAAAGCTGAAGAGTTTGTTTGTTTGTTTGTTTGTTTGTTTGTTTGTTTGAACGCACTAATCTCGGGAACTACTGGTCCGATTTGAAAAATTCTTTCGGTGTTAGATAGCCCATTTATCGAGGAAGGTTATAGGCTATATTTCATCACGCTACGGGCAACAGGAGTGGAGCCACGGGGGTGAAACCGTGCGGAGCAGCTAGTCATCTTTATAGACCCATCTATATACATCTGCTATACACCCAAAGTTTAAATTAACAATTTCCTAGATCATACGAGAACCACGCAGATTTCCAACCCGCAACGTCCGCTTATTATCGTTTTTTATGACCCATAACAAAATGCATAAAACACGAACGAACTACGGCAACGATTAAAAATAGAAAAAACGCGGGTTACATAAGAATAATTCGCTCGATAGTTGCCCGCGACGCCGCTCGCCTGACACGGTTCGTCCAATCATGTGGGAACTAGAAACTTCATTCCGTGAAAATGTATGGTTTATTTTGAACTAGTTATTGCCCGCGGCTTTGCTCTACAGTTTTCATAATATTATTGACTAGCTGCACCCCGCGGTTTCACCCGCGTGGCTCCGATCCTGTTGGTCTTATAGCGCGATGATAATATCATCGCGCTATAGGCTATATTATAATATGTATATATAGCCTACTGCCTATAGCAGCCTCGATAAATGGGCTATTTTTTTCAAATCGGACCAGTAGTTCAAACACACTCTTCAGCTTTATAATATTATTATAGAAAGTATAGATAGATGAGCATAATATTACATAATTATAAAATAAACATTGTATCAGAAATTTAGAACGGAACGTGTTATCTATTTACGGCCAATGGTTATTTCATTCCAATCAATCTGCATAGAAAATTTTATTCAAAACGACTGTGTAGATTTTGCGTGAAATTGACACAAAAATCACATTCATATCCATTCACTATTTAATATTGCAAACAATATAATATTTACTTTAATATTATAAAGTTCTATAATATAATGAAATAATCGGATAAGGATCGATTTCTTTTTTAAATTTTAAAGGGTATATTCCGTAGGTCATAGAATAGGTTGTAAACTGTTATAAAGGA
This sequence comes from Colias eurytheme, assembly GCA_907164685.1. Classification (NCBI taxonomy): domain Eukaryota; kingdom Metazoa; phylum Arthropoda; class Insecta; order Lepidoptera; family Pieridae; genus Colias; species Colias eurytheme. Next base: position 43,977 of record CAJQZN010043353.1, on the reverse strand, counting down.
TGTCCTGATTGAAAAGAGTTTTCCAAGCTATTTACCTACTATGATACTATCTAGTAGTTATTCAATAAATATATTTAAAACAATTAATCGCAAAAATATCAAACATTGTTGTTTATAAATATTTCCCCTAAAGTATTTTGAATGTCCCCTATATGTGAATGTAGCTTGAATATAAACAAAGAAATGATCGATATATCGATTAATCGATCGATCGATCGATTATTGATTGATTGATCGATCGATTATTGATTGATTGATTGATTGATTGATTGATTTGTTGATTGATTGATTTGTTGATTGATTGATTGATTGATTGATCGATCGATTGATTGATTGATTGATTGATTGATTGATATATTGATTGATTGATTGATTGATTGATTGATTGATTGATCGATTCGATCGATCGATCTATTGATTGATTCGAATAATCGATTTCGATTGATTGATCGATTGTTCGATCGATATATCGATTGATCGATTATTGATTGATCGATTGATCGATTATTGATTGATCGATTGATCGATTATTGATTGATTGATTGATTGATCGAATGATTGATCGATTGATAGATCGATTGATCGATCGATTGATCGATCGATATTTAGTGTACTGGGGTCTTCAAATTAAATACCGGATATGCTGAACTACTTTATTACATTTATAAATTTATACTTTACTAGCTTCCGCCCGCGACTATGTCCGCGTGGATGTCGGTCTTGGCGTGGGTGGTTTATTTCTCCATTTTGAGTAACTCTGACAATGACATCTTATAAATATCTATTGGACCCAAATACGGCTAGGCCTATAACGCAACGTGTGTTCGCGGTTCTACAGAACAACGTCTATGGATAAAACTGAAAAATTAAGATTAATTTTTTTCTACGTATTTTTTCAGGATAAAAAGTATCCTATTTTACGCCCAGGATAATAAGGTATAATTATACCAAGTTTCATCGAAATCGAACCGTTAGTTTTCACGTGATGTCTTCACATACAGACAGACAGACAGACAGACAGACAGACAAAAATTTTTTTAATCACATATTTGGGTTTGGTATCGATCCAGTAACACCCCCTGCTATTTATTTTTTCAATATTTTCAATGTACAGAATTGACCCTTCTACAGATTTATTATACTTATGTATAGATTTTACTTTTCATAATATTATTGATTTTACGTAGGAGTTAACCAGAATCAAGTACCTAGAGATGTACTTCAAAAGTACGATAACGCAGCAAAATCTATAAAAATCATAAAACAAGTCACACGAAATATCACCCTACAGAAATACCACAAATTCTTCGAAAATTCTTCAAAGATTTGTGTTATGAAGCTATTTTCCTGTATCTTGTCACAACAAAAGTGTTCAAATCAAAATGGCCGACAGCTACGCGTGATCAATTGAAATATTGTCTTGAAGTGATGTTTGTGTCGAATGGCTGAAGGTAAAAGAAAAACTTTACATTATTTCAAAATTGTCTAGTTTTCACGAAATTATTTGGGCCGTTCATAATTAATATAACTAGAGTTGTTTTAATTGTACTTAAGATTGTACTTTAGTTATGTAATAACAGTCTCTTATTCTGAGTCTTTTTACGAAAATCTATTTATAAATCAGGGAAAGGTTTGTTGTCGATACAAGCGCTCAAAGACAGTCGCTATACAGGATTTCCTCACACAAAAAAAGGCCATAATATATTATATGGTATGATGAAACGTGGATGAAATTTAATTTGAACCAAAGCTAATGTCTGTCAAACTATATTAATACTAAAAGCAACTGCTGTGTCGGATTTTACGCATAAAATTTTATAATTTTCCAACTATAGGTACATATAAATAAAATAAATTAATCATCTTATTCTTATCGTCTCTTTATAACATAAATAACATTAGTAAAGCATAGGTACGTGTTTTAAATCCGTAAAAATAAGTCTATGATAAAATTCAGTAGTCACAGATTGAAACTAAGTAATTTTATTCATGAAATTCTCTCAAAAATCAAATATTGAAGTTACGTCAATGCGAAATCAAAAGAAAAAATAAAATATCCCGAGACCTGTGTCTTAATTTATATAATGAGATCTTACTTGATGTTAGAAATGAAAGAAGTCGATGGGATTTTCTTGACCCGGTTATTGAAAAAGTTAAGTCTATTATATTTAAAACTTGGTTTAAGGGATTTATTGTCCTAAAGGTATATAGTTAGAATTTAGTAAGTTAATGAATCATATTATTAACTACTAAATCATTATATTAATTAATGTTCATAATATTAGTTGCGTACATGTTAATAAACCATAAGAAAAATGACTTCACCAGTATACAGGAGGTACCTGAAAACTACAGCCTAAATTTTTAATGCAATAAAATAGAAAAAAAACAATGAAAAAACGAACTTCAAATACATAACTATCTATACTAATATTATAAAGCTGAAGAGTTTGTTTTTTTGTTCGTTTGAACGCGCTAATGTCAGGAACATAGAAATCTAAATAACAAGGCAGTAAAAGTGGTAAGCGCGCGTGACATTGTCGCCGCTCAGGTGGTTACCATGCCACATGACCATGACCATTCTTATTATCACGTTTAACACAAATTTCAACCTTATTTCTATGAGTTTATGTTCAAAGTTATATCTATTGAAAATTGACAACCTCTGTTGTAGAAAAGCCGAATTTTTGCGTATTGGAGCAAAAATAAACAAAACGTCTCATATGCTTAGGGATGTTATTCTAAAATAAACCGTAAGTTCGTGCGTTAAGATACATATTAAAAAGCTTAATTTAATATTTAAGTTAGTTTTCACTAAAATCAAGCTGTCCAATAAAAGGCATAGTTTACTTGTGTGTACTGTTTAGCTATCGGTTTAAATGTGTTGATTTTGGCGACAGCGGTTTTCATACGAATTATGACATTATAGCACTTCTATGTGTCTTGTTATTTAGATTTCTATGGTCAGGAACTACTGATCCGATTAGAAAAATTATTTCGGTGTTAGATAGCCCATTTATCGAGGAAGGCTTATAGGCTGTATATATTCACACTAAGACCAATAGGAGCGGAGCAATGCGGGTAAAACCGCGAGGCACAGCTAGTCAAATATAAACAGCACGCTATTATCACAGATAATATAAACTAGGTATACAGGTTATTATCATTTTAATGCTTTAATCTCAATAAATTAAAAACTTATAACATAATCAAGCCTAATTATTATGCAGGAGTCCGACATAACCCAGAATCCTTTCCCGGGGGCCCTGGGTATGCGTAATTAATGCATTCTAAAGTATGAAAAAATATACTTACGTTTTTATGGAATATGATAAGAGATAGAGATTTTATCAATAAATACTACGTTCTTGAAGTGAAACTTCTTGTCGCGTTGAGTGTAAAATTAAAAGGTCAGATTATGGCAATACCGTCACCTCATGGAGTAAGGCGAAGATTTTGATATCTTTGAATCTTGCCAAAGAAGTTTCACTTCTGACAAGTGTGCTCGGCACACACGTTCTTTTTTTATTCTATGATTATTATTAGAAACATTTCCAGGGCACGGTGTAGTTTTTAATTAGATAATGGGCAATTCTGATATGACGATCAATACATTTAGACTTACGTACTTTAATTTATAATGTATCCAGAATTTTACGTAGAAAACCACGTGTATCAATTAAGGCGTTACCCGGCAATTTCGACTATGTTCAACCTCTATAAAGTCTGGTACAACATAAAGCACAATACCGAAAAAAATATATAAAATAGGATGGTCTTTGATCTTTAATTGCTCGCGAGGAATTTTTTCCAAAGTTAATAGATTTCTAGAAAAAAAATGTGCCACAGTCATCGATTTATCCGCAAATACTCTATAAACTTCGTAACCTGCTGACCTAGAGCTCTGAAAATTTTATGTTTAATAAATTATCAGTTACACAACAGTCCCTGACGAGGATATTTTGTTTCACTGATTAGTATCTTTTTAAATACAAAATGCGAGGAAAAAAGAAGGTGCAGCGGGAGAGGTTTGAGATCCGTCAAGTATGGTCAAGGTTATTAGCGCATGTAAAAGCCTTAATTTTACTTTCCCAAACCCAGAAATCATAACAAATTTACATGACCTCTCTCCCATATCAAAACTTGAATTAAACATGTCAAAATCGGCAAGACATTTGGTACCCATTAAAGTTCCCATTCATGTTCCTAGTTACCAACTTGCAAGGTTAGGGAAAGGTTTAGGATTATTACGTTGGAGAGATTAAAAGTTTTGCACATTTCAACGAATCTTACTCAACTCGGGTCACGATTCGCAACTATTTGGTAACTTCGGGAATCGATCGCTTACCCCATTTCGACACTTACAAGTTGGCACGAGTTTTAGGTATCTGTATAGTTAATCTATTCTTACAAAGTTTATTCTCTTTTGGAGGTTTAAAACTCAAACTCAAACTCAAACTCAAATATTTATTTATTCAATTAGACTTCTTCTAGAAGCACTTTTGAAACGTCATTAGGTACATATTTTTAACATTTACCACCGATTCGGAAAGCAGTATCTACGGAGAAGAATCGGCAAGAAACTCCATAGTTGCTCTTTTTAATCATGTCAGTTTATTGTTGGAAAATATAGGAAAGATGACGTGATTGTGAGACGAGATTTGTGTCCTCATCTTTCGCTAAAGCTAGAAATGCTTTGATTTACTTGTCCAAGATTTTAGATTGATTTTCTTGTATTTTATTATTCTTAACAAGGCATTTGAATATTATTAATAAGCATGGGTACGCTAAATATCTTTTTTAGTTACGTTATTTATCCATCATAGTTATTAATCGCGGATTCCATATTTCTAACAATTTTGAAGTAGTTTATATGACCACATAGAGTCTTGTTTTGTTTTGTTGTTATGTTTATTTGTGTCTCAATCTTTAACAATAGGTTCAATTTCCCAAGTTAAACGTGAAACTTAGATAAAGAAACAAGTGGAAATACATATTTTTTTTTATCCATTTGCAAACTTTGTTGTATGTTAGAAAAAAATAAAGAAACCAACATTTTCATGGCTTCATACCTCACAATATAATAAGATTCTTCAAAGATCCAGCAATGTCTGAACAACAAAAATATCGGTTTTCCTCAGATATAATTCAAAAAGTAAATTGTAATTGCACGCCTCATAAGCGAAGCGTTGAGGTGGGTACTACTGTCGCTTCGCGCAAAACATCTGATTTTTCAAACTTAAAATGTCTTTATGTATCATACATTGCACTTGTAAGATAATACATACACACACATATTAAGAAAAAACACTATTTTTAACGTTCATGATATTTTTGATGTCATTTTTGTTATTTAAACTAGTTAAAAAACAGTTTAAAAAAGTTCTGTCTTGGACGTCCGTGTGTCTGTATGTGCGGATCCTTTTTCTTGTTAACACGATAGCGACCGAAATACTTTACTAATCGAGTCTTTTTTTTTTCTCTTACGCTTGAGTATGCTCAGGAATAGAACCCTTTCATTTTTCAGGGTCTGATTCGATGTGGTTTAATTGTTATTAAATAAACAAAAATAATAATTAATAAATATTTATTAAAAAAAAATTATGAGGCGTGCACTTTTGGATTTTCCAAATTATTTTCCATCTGTCTCGGAATTTGTCACTTGCCCGCGAGATGAACGAAATCCTATTATGGCTGTGATTGGAAATTAAAAAGTTGTTTACAAGTTTACAATTCACGATTGTTATTGTTTACATCGCTTTCGAAGTGAATAATGAATGGAAAATCTTAAATGCATAAAATATTGTAAACCGTGTGACTAAAATAATATAGAGAAATCGTAAAACATAAAAAAATGTACCTATATAAAAAACTATAGGTTTCCAAAATTGTGTCAATGCAAGAGAAGCCAATTTTATAGTATCATACTAAATGAACTACTTAAGTAGCAAAAAACTTGCTAGTACGTAAAATAAGCGCTGTAATTACATGACAAACTTTTGAAGTTCTAGTCTACCTACTGGTATAAATTATGCTTCCAATACATATTATTACGTAGATAGGTCGGTTTCATCGTTAACTTGTAATGTGTATTTGAAATTAGTAATTGTCATTTTAGGGCCGATTTTTCAATGCTTGGATAAAACTTATACGTCCAATAAAGTATTACACGATGATATTAAAATGTCACGTAAACTGTCAAATACGGGCAATTAGAATACGTTTTTAAAATGGTAGTTTTATACATTATTCGTCGAATAAGTTTTATCCAAGCATTGAAAAATCGGCCCTAAGTTATTTATTATTAATTTTATGTGACAGATAAGCTAAACGAAACATATCAGGAGGTTTTGAAACTCCAACGAATTTAAAATATGAACGATACGCAAGTTTATAAGTTGTCCAGTATTATGACTAGCAGCTTTACTTCATTTGAAACTAGATTTCCGCCCGCGGCTTCGCCCGCGTTTTCAAAGGAAAACCCGCATAGTTCCCGTTCCCGTGGGATTTTCGGGATAAAACCTATCCTATGTGTTAATCCAAGTTACCCTCTATATGTGTGCTAAATTTCATTGTAATCGGTTCAGTAGTTTTTACGTGAAAGAGTAACAAACATCCATACAAACTTTCGCCTTTATAATAGTGTTAAGATAGAATTACAGTTGGAACTATTATTACCTATTGAATGAATTGAAATAGCCAGAACTATTTATTATTGAATCGTAATATTGTGATAGACATTCGTGAATTATTAAATGTGGTATTAAAACATAAATGATGAAACTATGACCTAACACGGCTCACAAAGTGCGGCAAATGTCACATCAATCACAATATATTCACTAAATGGATTCCCGTGTTTAGCTTTTATTAGCTTCATAAATTTTGTAGTTTTTCTGTCATTACAGTTTCTAATTTGTCTTTTGGAAATGTATAATCCATACTAATATTATAAATGCGAAAGTAACTCTGTCTGTCTGTCTGTTACTCAATCACGCCTAAACTACTGAACCAATTTGCATGAAATTTGGTATGGAGATATTTTGATACCCGAGAAAGGACATAGGATAGGTTTTATCCCGGAAATCCTACGGGAACGGGTTTTTCTTTGAAAACGCGGGCGAAGCCGCGGGCGGAAAGCTAATTATGATATATATATTGTTGATGGTAAAGACTACGTTAAAACAGCGTGCTCAAAATGATAAAAAAAATAATGAGAAGTTTAAGAATGCTTTTTATTGATTACAAGCTTTCTATCCAATACTTCGTCAGCGTACCTAGTCAAAGAAAAACCGCGTAGTTCCCGTCTCGTGGCATTTCCGGGAAATACCTATCCTATTACTGTTTTACTGGCGCATTTATAATATTTCTAACATTAGCTTATAAGTCACGTACTAACATTAATGGATCTCTGTCATCTAATTGTTTAAATAAATAAATAAAATATTAGATAGGAAAATATATTTTACACTCATTCATATAATGTATTTTAAATGAATTGAAAAAGAGCTATATAAAAACCTCGGTCAGTTTTGGAAACGTCATTTAAAAGTGTTTTTGTGCTTTTCATTGAAAACAGTAACCTTTTATAACTCAGTCACGCATCCATCATTTGAACATTTCAAATTTTAAAGTAGTAAAGCCCCTTTTAATTGGATTAAAATTTCCAACGCATGTTCTATAATATTATCACTTAATATTTTAAACTAACTTTCTGCAAAAAGTAATAAGCTTTTAAAAGCTTCACCTGTATGTTTGTATTCTTGTACGTTTCCATTTAATCAACTCCTTTCGATTCGATTTTTATCCCATTTAAATGGACAGATTTAATTCAAACTTTGTACACTTATCAAACATAAGAATTAAGAGCAGTGGTGGCTCAGTGGTGAGACCTCGGACTTCGAATCGATAAGTCCGGGGTTCGAGACCGGGCGAGCGCGCAGGAAATAAATTGATTTTTCAATTTATCTGCGCATGTTGTAACATCACCACTGCTCGAACGGTGAAGGAAAACATCGTGAGGAAACCGACATGTCGAAGAATCAAAAGTTCGACGATATGTGTCATCCGCCAACCCGCACTTGGCCAGCGTGGTGGATTATGGCCTGTACCCTCATAGGAGGCCCGTGTCCCAGCAGTGGGAACATATATGGGCTGATGATGATGACACTTATCAAACATAATAATATGTGACATTAAAATAATTTTATGAGTTTCACTTATTACACTATCACTATTTAGTTAGTTAATTTTTACTCGCGTTTCTTATATTCACCTAAACGACCGTAACCGACTCCTTTAGTTTCGATTTTGGCCAACTCGAAAAGGAAAGATTTAATTCAACTTTTTACACTTATCAAGGATCGACAACAACACAATAATTTCATGAGTTCTAAAGCATGTTTTTTTTTTATATTTGTTTATTGAATTGAAATACAACCTTCTCGTGAACATAGGTCACGCATAACGCTTTTAAAGCGACAATAAGCTTGTAAAGCATTTGTCCCTACTTCAGTCAACTTCAATACAGGTCAGACGTTAATTTATTAAAGAGGCCTCTTCACAGACCCTGCTATCGACGCCAGGACGTTTTAATCTGGATAAAATAATATTTCAATACTTCCGATCGTGAATGGTAATGAATTTCTGTTTACGGTTCTATTTTCTTTCATTTATAGTAAACTAGAGGTCCACCCCGGCTTCGCCCGTGGTACCTACATGTTTAAACTATCCTATCTCTCAAGTTGGATCGAACTGCACATGGTGTGCGAATTTTATTATAATCGGTTAAGTGGTTTAGGAGTCCATTGAGGACAAACATTGTGACATGAGATTTATATATATTAAGATTATGTATGTACATTAGGTAATTGTTATCAATTGAATTTTTTTCGTTGGAAAATTAATTTATGAAAAGGAAATTTGTAATGGATTGATAGAATTGTAGGATGTTCCCATCAATTTGTGTATGTTTTGGTAAATAATTATTTGTCAAGTAAAAAGCCAACTGAGTTTGAAAATTAAATTATATATTTAATATTGTATAGTTTATGTAAGTTACATAACCTGTACAGTATATTATGTATATGTAACCTATATTATATGTAACAGCTTTAATAAATAGAGTTTAGACTATGGTCTAGACAAAGACAAGTCACATTTAGAAATAATGGTATTTCAAGCTTATATTTCATAATTCATTAGTTGAAGCAATCAATATAACCAGGCTTCATGACAGCTTAATTAGAACATAATTGGAAGAAGCCGGCGGCGGTCGCTAAATAACCAATTAAAGGCTAATGACATAGGGCGTATTCAGAAAGAAAGCTTGAAACTTATAAGCGCTTATAAACGCTTATCGGCGCTTGTCATGTTCATTGTCTTGCTTGTCATATTTATATGAACATGACAAGCGCCGATAAGCGCTTATAAGTTTCAAGCTTTCTTTCTGAATACGCCCATAGTGCTTATCCATCTAGAACTATCTAATTTGACATCTAACTGCTATTTAACTACTATGATACTATCTTATGTAGTAACTACTTACTAATATGTGTTTCCGTCTATTTAGTCTTAAATTTTGACGACGCGGTTGGCGCAGTGGTAAAGTAACTGCCTACTGAGCCGACGGTCCCGGGTTCGATCCCCGGTCAGGGCAAATATTTGTGTGATGAACTCAATTATTTGTTCTTGGGTCTGGGTGTTATCTATATATGTATTTATTAAATATTATATATTTATCGTCGCCTAGTACACACAACACAAGCCTGAGCTTACTGTGGGAATAGGTCGATTTGTGTAATAATGTCATATAATATTTTTTTTTATTTATTTATAATTTCATTGTAAAACGTTGAACCGCCATGTACAAGCAATTGTATTGTTATAATTATACGAGTAATTTTTTATATTTAATTTCTATAATATATTTAAAACTATTAGGTACACTCTAATCATGTGGTTGAATCTTAGTCTTATAATATATAAAAATGAATCGCAAAATGTGCAAGGTAAGCGCATAACTCGAGAACGGCTGAACCGATTTCGATAATTCTTTTTTTATATTATATTCTATTCCTTGAAGTACGAGGATGGTTTTTATGTAGAGAAAACGTAAATATGTACCACGGGCGAAGCCGGGGCGGACCGCTAGTACTATTATAAAGGCGAAAGTTTGTATGGATGTATGGATGTTTGTTACTCTTTCACGTAAAAACTACTGAACCGATTACAATGAAATTTAGCACATATATAGAGGGTAACTTGGATTAACACATAGGATAGGTTTTATCCTGGAAATCCCACGGGAACGGGAACTATGCGGGTTTTCCTTTGAAAACGCGGGCGAAGCCGCGGGCAGAAATCTAGTGATTAATATATTTTTATTTCAAATCAATTAAAAGTTTTGTAAAAAAAAAACAATCGGTGAAACAGATGTTTTCACTATTTAAATCATCCAAAATTCCACAGTTGAAAGAGGTATATATCTTTTGATGCTTGCCCAACTTTTAAGTAGACCATAACGACAGACTCATTTCTTGTGAAATTACCTCATTTTCCTTTTTTATTTCTTCGTGGAACGAAATATTACCCTGAGTTATACTTCTGAAACTCAGTTTTGTATTTTTGACACAATTACTGTGTTTTCAATACTTAGTAATAAAATTTTTTACGTAAAATGTTATGGAAGTACTAGCGGTCCGCCCCGGCTTCGCCCGTGGTACATGTTTACGTTTTCTCTACATAAGAACCATCCTCGTACTTCCAGGAATATAATAAAAAAAGAATTATCGAAATCGGTTCAGCCGTTCTCGAGTTAAGCGCTTACCAACACATTTTGCGATTCATTTTTATATATAAGATTTAGAATATAATATAATAATTAGTGCGAACACATCATTACGCTTAAAGTTTAATAATATTAGTTTTAAATATCAGTTTTTAGTATGTTAAATATATTTTGAAGCTATTACATAAGATTAGACTGTAATGCTACTTAATAATATGTTTAAAATATAATCTCGTGTTGGTATAGTGTTTACCAACAAAATATACGAATGATGACAAATAAAAATAAAGAGGATAAAACCTTTAAACCAAACAAAAAGGGACGTTTGAATAGAAATAGTTCAGTAGGTACGATGTGGTGTGTGACAGAATGCATCAATGGGTTTTTGGAGATTTTAAACGAATGCATTTTTGCTGTAGGTTAGAAAAATTATACCTAGATTTTCCAAAAAAGGCTAATGTATAGATCAGGCCCTTTCAAATATCAATATAGATAGTTAGAAAAAATATTAGATTCATAAAAAAAAATAACATTTGAATAACTTTCGTATCGTTTCGTAACTAATAAGTATCAAGGTTTCTATTGGACTTATTGATTCAAACTTAGTAATCAGATATAAAGCAACCAAGGATTGAAATCTCAAATAAGTATAAGTACAAAAAATATCGTGTTCAATCATTTTTAGTTGAAGATCATAAAATTATGTAGAACTAGATTTCCGCCCGCGGCTTCGCCCACGTTTTCGAAGGAAAACCCGCATAGTTCCCGTTCCCGTTGGATTTCCGGGATAAATCCTATTCTATGTGTTAATCCAAGTTACCCTCTATATGTGCGCTAAATTTCATTGTAATCGGTTCAGTAAAATTTGCGTGAAAGAGTAACAAACACACACACACACACACTCACACATCCTCACAAACTTTCGCATTTATAATATTAGTAGGATAGGACTATGTCAGGTTCTTATAATACACTAGCGAAATGACATTACCCCGGGCTCTACCATTCTTCTAAACTATTTTCTAAACGGAAATAAAACTGAGCTCTAGGAATTTATACCATAAGATTTCTAGATAAGAAATCCACAGTCTAATCAAGCCATAATAATTTTAACACAAATATCTAATGATTAAAAGGCAATATCGTTAGCCAATACCTTAACTTTATAATTAAAGTAGCTTCCATAGATCGGTAGATAGGTACAGATAAAAGGCTAAGTGGCTAATTCAATTGCCTCTAAAAGATAACTGGCTTCGATCCTAACATTACTGTTTAATTACTTAAAATCTCCTTATTGGATGCTCGAATTTTGAGATGAGATACTTTTTACCGTAAGGGATAGACCCTTCAATCTTGATAAAAAATTGTATCGGGATCGGAAGATTTATATCTTATGAAAGTTTCACAAAATTGAATTTTGTTTTTTAGTCACGTCTTCAAGTAATATTTGAGGAAATACAAAGAAGGACGAGCAAACAAGATAATAAGAAATAATAACTTGAAATACGCTAGCTGGACTTATGTAGAGGGGCATCCCAACGTTATATAAAAAAAACTGGACAAATTAAAGCGCTGTCATTTTTCCACACTGAAAATAATACTGCTTTAAGGCGAAATGTGGTCCAAAACAGACGTTTCAAGCTCACTGAGAACCAATTTTTTTCTTCAAAAACTACGGATTTCATTTTTTTATTTTACTATTAATTTAATAAAAAAGTTTGTTTAGTGACCTAACCGTAAACCGAAACACGATTGACAAAATTTGCCTCCATAGACAAACGTTGTGAAGTTGCCTAAAAATTAAACAGTGAATCTATTTCATTTAGACTACACATCATGGTAGAAGCAGATCATTATTATACTATAAAGCGAAACATACATACTTATAAAACATGTTTTAATTCCCAATTAACACTGAAACAAAAAACCAGCTAGAAGCAAGTCAGCGGAATGAATCCCGCAGGAATCTATTTGAACCTAACTTCATTATTAGATGCAACTGAGTCGACGTTTTGGTTAAAACCAGATCATTATCTGCTAACAGCGTTTGTATGAATCTGTTTATTTTCTGCTTAGATCTTCGACTGATATTTAACTCTCTAACGTCATTTCTCTGCGTTTTCTACAGTAGAACTCAAACTAAAACATTTATTAACTTCAATAATTAGACTTCATTTGAAATCAATTTTGAATCGAAAAGTAAGAATCGATTGAAATAAAAAAAATGTGTAACAATAATACTAAGGAAAGGAAATCAACGTAAAGCCTGTTTATATTACTCTAAAATTTAATTAAATAAATAAGTTGAGAGTACCTTTTTAAATAAATGAAAAGCAAAAGAATTATCGAAATTGGTCCAGTCGTTCACACGTGATGTTGTGACCAAGGGAAATAGGGATTCATTTTTATACATAGAAGAGATAACAAATAGTTATACTGAGTATAAAAATAATAAATATTACAGTTCTCTGTTACAAAAGCTGGATCGCAATGGAAAGTAGAAAGAGCATTGTTAATTGTGATTGCTATCTACTGATTAAATGCCACCAACTAAAGTTTTCTAACTGGACTCTCATGTATAAATGTATATTTTCTCTTGTAAACTAAACTATATTCTATCTGTTCATAAGTCATATAAGTTAAATTTATAAAGGATTTTATGAAACACACGTCGCTCGCTAGAACATTTTAAACTATAAAAAATCATTGAACATCTCCTTCGTACTAGATCCTCCATGGCTCTAGTACATCATCTTCCATCTTCCATGGCATGGTATTAACTTTCATAAGATTTATAACGTTTAGAAGATACAGACCATCGGATTTTAAACACGATTTATTTATTACCTAAATATTATCTAACCCAACGTTTCTAAAAGTTTATTGCGAGCTTGGTCATGGGGAGCCTCTATAATTCTATATTATTATATTCGCGTAAAATCAAACACAATAAAATACTATTTATAATGTTATTCCTACAATTTAAAAATCATAGAATTTTCTCAAGATTCTCTACGTATATTTTTACGTGAATGTACCCAAAGGAGTATTATGTTTTTCGAGTGTACTTATATAATATGTATGAATATTTCTTTCATGCTCTCTGTAGCGTAAAGTGCTTGAGGAATTTAGTTTGAGAGATGTAATTAAATTCGTCTTAACTTTGAGAGGAATACTGAATATACATATTATAATGATAAATAATTTATATGCGTATTTTTTATATTAAAAAATTTCTGCTTTTACGTAATAAGGTTGGGTCGCCTAAGATCGGACGCATATGCCGAAAATTTTA
>CAJQZN010043353.1:0-19893 GCA_907164685.1 Colias eurytheme | reverse complement strand
ACGCCTTAGCCTATAAAATAGTAAAGTATCGACACGATCCATCATACTAGCAATCACTAAGACGAACTGTCATAGGGATCATCTTAGGCCGCGCCGGGTATAGTAATAATACCTCTGATTTGATAAAAAAAATACGTGCAATTAGTTGCTATGAAAACCGTTCCACTAAATGAATTTCAGTTTTGTAATATTGGTATAAATTACAACATGAACAAACCATAAATTTAATTTATCCTTAGTACATACATAATCAAAGACATATATATATACTAGCGGTCCGCCCCGGCTTCGCCCGTGGTACATATGAAAAATAGATGTTGGCCGATTCTCAGACTTACCCGATATGCACAGAAAATTTCATGAGAATCGGTCCACCCGTTTCGGAGGAGTATGCAGACTAACATTGTGACACGAGAATTTTATATATAAGATATATACACACAATAATATAGACATATTATACCGTTCACCTTTCTCGAATTTCACGAGAAACAATTGAAACATACAATGTTTTCACGCGGCATTAACTATTTATGCGCACAGAGGAAGCTGTCAAGAGGCGCCATTTTTTCGACAAAACAGGAACAGGTATTTTTTGGCCTTGCATTGTATGTATGTTGTGTCCGAAAAATAAATGTTTTTCTTTATTTAGTTCTTATACTTTTCATATACATGGAATAATGCATATTTAAAATGGTTTAGGAAGATTATAAAATTCTATATTTTTACACTTTATTATAAGAACTAATTTCAGTACAGAACCTTTTAAAGTTCAATTTATCTTACTGACTTATAGCAGAATCATTGAAATAATGCTGTTTAAAAATTCATAAACCCATGAAAAACATTCTATGAAATAATAATACATTTTAACGCATTTCTCTTCTACACACTTTGATGAGAATAAACCTAAGCTTTATACGAAAGTAAATGTAATACATTTACGATACGCTAGTGACTTTAATATTTAATCAATATACAATCAAATAAATAATTCAAGAAGCAAGGAAACACAATCAGGGACGTGATGTCCGTTCATTTGTTATTGTAATTATATTAGAGGTAAACTTTGTTAGTAGCTTAATAGAGAAGAATCGCATTTGTACTAAACTAGCGCGCGCCCTGGCTTCGCACTTCTTTCGCGTAATTTTAAAGATATATAAAGGGATATACATACAGACACCGGAAAGTGACTTTGTTTTCTACCATATAATGAAAAAACGTTCTACAACTTTCTATGACGTTTGACTTCTGCCAAGTTACACTCTGGTTTGTATAGTTAAGGGTTAAACTCATAGGACGCTCATTTCCTGCAGTGGGAACAAATATGGCCTGATAGTGATTGGATGGAGGCTTTATTTACTTGGTATCTGAGTGAACCCAGGACATATAGTTGTATGCTTGTTCGGAAATTGGAACAAGGAGACAGATTTTGTGAAGCTTTTTGAATAGAACACATGAACTTTAAAACCTGTCTATGCAATAAAGATTTATCAATATGTAAAAGGTATAAATCAAAGGATAAAACTTTAAATAAAACCTTTGATGATACCATGTTTAAAACTAATTCAAATATCGATGTCTAATACGAAAGGAGAAGGTAGAAAGTAATTTAAATAAGTAAGCATTCTATATGGTTTTCTATCAATGCAATTTATATGTAATCGAAATAAGAGTAAGGGGAATGAAATAAAATAACAATCAAGTATTTATTGAAGTAAAACTTGTTTATCGGGGTTGGAAAAAAATTTAGTGTAACATTTTTTCGTTACGCGTGACATTTTTCCGTTACGCGCCATCTTTTTCTTATCCCTACCACGACGTATTTCTGTAAAGTTGCATAATATAGTAAATTATTTTTTGAAAAATAAGGTCATAAAGAAGTTTCACTTCTTACGTGTGTTCACTAGTACACGCACACATTTTTATTTAGTAAATAGAAAAGTCTGAGAGTCTTTGTAAAGGAAATTAATAACATTGCCTTTACATAAGTCGGAAACTGAGCATTAATTCAAAGAAAAAAACTTTCTAAAAACGTTTATGTAACAAATTGAAATCTAGTTTCAATTATCGAATTTTGAACAAGATGGTTGAATTAAATTGTAATCGAACTTTTTCAACATTAAATCCATGTCTTGTTAAGAGTATTAATTAACAAGAGAATGTGTGAATTATCTATTAATTCTTACTAGCGGTCCCCCCCGGGTTCGCCCGTGGTACATGTTTACGTTTTCTCTCCAAAAGAGCCATCCTCGTACTTCAAGGAATTAACGAAATCGGTACCGCCGTTCTCGAGTTTTGCAAATAGCAACACATTTGGCGATTCATCCTACTAGTATTATAAACGCGAAAGTTTGGAGGATAGATGGATGGATGTTTGGTATTCTTTCACGTAAAAACTACTGAACCGATTACAATGAAATTAAGTATATCGGTAGATGAAGACCCAGAATAAGGCATAGGCTACTTTTTATCGCAATCTCACAGAAACGGGAACAATGCGGGTTTTTCTTTGAAAACGCGGGCGAAGCCGCGGGCGTAAATCTAGTATTTATTATTTAGATGTCTACAGAGAATACGCGCCGTCTATCAAGAATAGCTATATCATTGACCTTACTTCAACCTATGAAGCTAACATACATACGTTGCGTAGGTACGGTGTATCACTAACGAACTTATTGTTTCAGAAGTTGATGTCATTTTCTTATTTTTGTGGAGCTTGCTGTTCATGACGCTATAGCAAAGCGAATAATATAACACAGAATACGAATAATCAAGTTCCTAAGATAATGACGATTTACACACTCTTTAATATTTTGTATTGAATAATATGTTATGTGGTATATCTTACAAATATATAACCATTCTATGCGAATAAATAACTATACAAGTTCAAAGAAAGTAAGTATAACATAATTTTTCCTGAGCTTTTTAAATCTTGGATATTTTTTTACATTATTTTCAGGGCCGATTTTTCAATCCATGGATAAAACTTATCCGCCCAATAAAGTATTACACGATAATATTAAAATAATATCACCCGTAAACTGTCAAAAGCGGGCAAAAAATACATTTTCGAAATGGTAGTTTAATACGTTATTCGACGAATAAGTATTAGCCAAGGATTGAAAAATCAGCCCACAGTTGAATAATTATATCAGTCGCATAAAACAAAAGGCCAGTTATAATTTTGTAGCATAAAATAAATCAGTCTATAGATTGGAAAACGTTTCCTTAAAAAATGAAGCTTCACTATTTAGGTTATACGAGCTACGTGTTCATAAATACTACTAGATGTTATATTTCATGTATATTTCCAACTGTTTCCTCGTAAGAACTATCCAATAAATACTTTAATTAAATTTGTATTATTCAAGGTCATGCAATCACAAATTTATTTTACTGGATTACATATACACGAATAGATTTCAAAAATATCCAGAATAAATGTTTACATTGTAAGCTGCATTTTTCAATCGAAATTATGGTGACTTAAATTTTAATTATATTTCCTAAAACCCTTATTTAAACTGCGATAAAATATGCATAATTCTACATATTTATTAAACTAAAAATATTGTATTTACAGAAAATAACTTTCAAAAAAATTCCGCTCTCACAAACATACGCGTCGCTTAAAAATTCACAACCAATCAGAACCATCGCTTATGTCCAACTTAAAAATAGCTACACTCACCATATGTTCAAGTTAGATAACTTAAGTTTACACAAATTACATAAACTATACACACACTTGAACGAAATGAATCGTAGCACACCGTAGCGGCGTAGACGTTTGCTACGTTCGCGCGTCGTAGAGATACTAAAGCTACGAGGGCTACATCAAGATACCTATAACCATGATAGCTATAGGTTGTGTTGTTTTCAATAGTATGGCTTTCAAATAACTGAAATTATTATATTCTATATTATAGCGTTATGGTTATTAAGCTCTCGAAACTTGAAGAAGCGGTAACTTTATTTTAATATTATAATCACTTAATAAGATAACAATTCAGATGTTGTAAATTATTGTAAACACATTAATTTTAATGAAATATTAATTCATTTATAAACCGACGTAATTATATTGGAAAAATAAGTATAGATAACCATAAAATATATTGTAGTTTTATTAGCTGTTGTTTTTAATACATTTCATAATTTGAGGGTTTCGGCGTATTGTTATTTTCGTAATAAGGTTATAATTGCTTGTTATTGAAACTCCCACATATATTTATTATTTATAAATGAAACTTTTTATAAAGAGGCTTTCAATAGTTCCACAAAATATAATACTAACAGGCACTTTGATATTTTTAAGAGCTTATAATAAATTCGATCATAATAATATATATACTAAATTTTTCTCAGAAAATTTTATCTACAATATTTATTAGTTCTTATAGCTATATTTACGTAAGCATACAGAGAAGACGATTTATTTTGCAAATATTTTGAAAAACTTATCGTTTGTTAAGTTTAGAACTAAATGTAGTGATTTGAACATTTTTTGATAATTGAACCTGTGTACAAACCTGTGTATTATTATTAAAACCTTGTTGTTTCACAATTCAGTGGTACCAGATCTACTTACCGCCTCCTTGTTATAGTGGTTAACGCGCAAAGTCCTGGGTTCGATTCCCGGTTGAGATGAAGAAAAAAAAGGCTCAGTCTGGTAGGACACAGAAAGTTGATCACCTACTTGTCCCTAAAGAAAATCGATCAGTGAAACAGTTGTATAATGTATCTGCCCCTTACCCCACTAGAAGACATGGGGCTTCACTTTTAGATCTACTTACAACGTTGTGTAGCGGCGCCTAGCTCTGAATCGCGCTAGTGAATTTTCAAGGTATCTATCCAAGTTAGCCTTTAGGTCATTGGGTCATTTACACTAAAACGAATTTTTGCGCCTTTTCTAATATTTTTACTAAAGTGATATAATTCAAAAATAATGAAGTGGATAAACACAGACACACACACAACGAGCAGTCTTGCGAAGCATTTTCCATGAAAATGACGTTATTCATTTATCTCGGTCGAGGCACGTCCATACTGAAGAAACTGCTTCACGCAGCAATTGCTTCACGGGGCTGCTTGCTCTATGGGGACCTGCCTAATAACTTTTATGATGTGAAACTTCTTTAGGCGCGTTGAGAGTAAAATTACAAGGTCACGTCATGGCAATACCGTCACATCATGGCTAAGGCGGCGATTTTGGTATCTTTGAATTTTGCCAAAGAAGTTTCACTTCTTACACTCATTTTTTACTATAACTCTTCAAGTAATACCGAGATATTTCTTTTGTTAAGTCACTCAGCACGACTGAAGCTTTCCCTTTAAATTTTAACCAAGTTATTAGGGAAAAAGTTTCACTAATTAACTACAGAATTCTGAAAGTCACTCGAGAAAATTCTTTTCATTCCCTCAATTAAGATTTTTGAAACACGAGTAATTTTGTAATTTCCTTTCCGGGTAAAACTATAAAATTAGGATGACAAAATGGTTCCATTTTTCTTTAATTTTAATAACAACTAGCGGTCCGCCCCGGCTTCGCCCGTGGTACATGTTTACGTTTTCTCTACATGAGAACCATCCTCGTACTTCAAGAAATATAATAAAAAAAGAATTATCGAAATCGGTTCAGCCGTTCTCGAGTTATGCGCTTACCAACACATTTTGCGATTCATTTTTATATATAAGAATTGGTGTATTGACATTTCAATTATCGTGTGACATGAAAATTTAACCAACGTCACTAAAATTGATTTATTTTTGAGTAAACAAATGGCTTAAAAATGGCTAATGTTTTCATAAAATAAAATAGAATGCAGTGTTATTGAAAGCAAAGTTATGAAAATATTTCGCGTGAAGTTTATTTGAAATCCTGCTGGCAATGTGAAATACATTTTCTAAATGTGGAACTTGAAAATGTAAACTGCGCTTTTTATATGTTATTATGTTACTATATTATATCTGCGATACATTTTCTAAATTTTTTTGTTTATCCCAACTAAAGCAGGCGTTACATTTTCAAAAAAATCCTGCATAGTTTCCGATCCCGTGGGATTTCCGGGATAAAACCTATCCTATGTGTTAATCCAAGTAACCAGTTATGCTAAATTTCATTGTAATCGGTTCAGTAGCATTTGGGTGAAAGAGTAACAAACATACATAGGTACACATACATCCAACCTCACAAACTTTTGCATTTATAATATTAGTAGGATAGGATAGGATAGAATACGGCTGTTATAGAATTTTTTTATATAAAAATCTAAATATTATTCAACAGCCTGATAAGAAATGAAATCAAAACAAATTTATTTATGTTCCCTTGATATCTTTAATGCTTTTCTGATGATTGGGCACCGACTAATGACCTGTGAATCTTTGATAACAACTAATGGACGATACAAATTATAGTATTTAGGCCATTTTCATAATGTATTATACCTATTGTTATTTAATAATATGTCGTTAACAATTTAAGTATAGTTTTAAATTTTGATTTATGTATTATGAACTAGCTACCGCCCGCGGCTACGCCCACGTTTTCAAAGAAAAACCCATTCCCGTAGGATTTCCGGGATAAAACCTATCCTATGTCCTTTCTCGGGTATCAAAATATCTCTATACCAAATTTCATGCAAATTGGTTCAGTAGTTAAGGCGTGATTGAGTAACAGACAGACAGACAGAGTTACTTTCGCATTTATAATATTAGTATGGATGGAGACTTGTAGGAAACTAGATTTTATAATGATTGTATGTTTCTAAACGCTTTTGACTGATTTATGAGCTTTCTAGGTTTTATTAAAGACTAGATTTCCACCCGCGGCTTCGCCCGCGTTTGCAAAGGAAAACCCGCATAGTTCCCGTTCCCGTGGGATTTCCCTCTATATGTGTGCTAAATTTCATTGTAATCGGTTCAGTAGTTTTTACGTGAAAGAGTAACAAACATCCATACATCCATACATCCATACATCCTTACAAACTTTCGCCTTTATAATATTATATATTAAAGATTTTTTATTGTTACCATGGTAGAGAGCGGGGTCAATTTGTATATATGTATATTGTACATAATGTTTGTGTTAAACAAAACAGGGAATAGTATTACCATGGGTGAAATTATGTACTCTGAAAAGAATAAGCCAATTTCGAAAAAGCTTTTACTGGCAAAGTTCATTTCATACGTAATATAATACTATACTCTAACACGAAATGATAAAGATTCCAAACAGAATATTTAACGTGCCGAAAATGTAATTTAATATTACGATAAAATCATATAACATTTAATTTTGTTTAACAATGATAAATTAGAGCAATATAATCACTTGTGAGAAACAAAAGCTTGAGTGGATGTAGGTCAATTAATGCGGAGCCCCCTCGACGAAATGTCAATGACCTTAGTAATTCGGTACGGAAAGATCTTTAGGTAGTAAATATATTCGTGTATTGTATATTTTGCTAGCATTTTGCGCGCGGCTTTGCCCGAGTAGATAAAGGAAACTCAAATAGAAATATGCTGTAATAAGTGGCATAATATCTTTCTAGACTCTTAATTATCTCTAGGTACAAATATGTGCCCATTAAATCGATCGGGTGCGATTTCAAAGAAAAAAGACGTGTGTCACTCGGGGACTGCCGCGGTAAACTATTGCATGTTATGCCTTCAAGCCACACCTCCGCGCCCGTCGGAGTGGGGAGCGTGAGGTTTTTCGTTACTAAATTTCTGGATTCGGTCCCCGTGCTCAAGGCCCGCGATAGAAGCTATACAATAGCTTAAAAAAAACAGACAAACAAACATGTCCCATTTATAATAATAAAAGCCTTCGTAGTAATAGCAGGTAGTTTATATCTATGTTTCTCAGTTCTTGAACTATATTCATGCCAAATTTCCCTCAAATCACACACAGTTACTTTATTTAAGTAAAGACGGTAGGGATTAATAGATAACGTTTACACTAAAGGTAGTATGAATTATTAAAAAGTATACTTTTTAATTATAAGACAAGAAAAATATTTGGTCACTTTTTCGTGAAAAACACCTGATCATATCCGTTTGAAAAATACTTATATTGAGATTAAAATGTGGACTAGCTACTAGCCATAGTTTAAAAGACCCCTCAATTCACTTTATGGCACTACAGGCATTACAAACTATTGCTCTTTTATGACTAACAATGTGTATAAACATATTGAAATATATTATTAAAAAGTTATGTAGGTGTTATAAAGCTTGATAAAATAAATAGAGACGAAAATATAACTTTAATAATATTCCATATTTCGATATAACAACTCTGCATTTGTCAAAGGAACACAATTGATAGTCAAGCCATGAGTAAAATCAAAGAAACGAAACATATTATTTTGTGCCCAATTATCTTTTATTTGTAAATTATTTTATTTTTAACTATATTAATTGTTACTGTATGAATTATGTAGTGTATATATAAAGTACTAGCTGTGCCACGCGGTTTCACCCGTATTGCTCCACTCGTGTTGGTATTAGCGTGATAAATAGCCTATAGCGTTCCCCGATAAATGGGCTACCCAACACCGAAAGAATTTTTCAAATCGGACCAGTAGTTCCTGAGATTAGCGCGTTTAAACCAACAAAGAAACTCTTCAGCTTATAATATTAGTATAGATTAAATTGAATGTATCTAAATATTATTTTAATTATAAAGTGTTGTGCTTGATTTTGCGTGTTCAGAAAAATCGACTAACTGTGTAGTGTAAGATATAAAACGTTTTTTTAATTGAACTTTTTATTGTTTAAATTATAGATAATAATAATTTATATCTTTAGAAAAATAATATTATCATTGATACTAGTAATCATTTTGAGCTTTTAGACTCTATACTATTCTTTATCAGTGGATATTGTATGACGATACTTCTAAAACTAAACAAAAACATAAAAACGAATACAATAAGATATTATCCCATTTAATAAATATCAATCAATCATAGTATAAAACAAAGTGGCTTTCCGATGTGTGTTAGATCTATCAAATACACAAAAATTTAATGCCAGTTTTTCTAATAGATAATAGATAGAGAGAGAATTTTTTATTTATATGTTTTGCAGGCATGAGTAGCTAGGCGGTTTGCTAGTAATCATAATCCATACTAATATTATAAATGCGAAAGTAACTCTGTCTGTCTGTCTGTTACTCAATCACGCCTAAAATACTGAACCAATTTTCATGAAATTTGGTATGAAGATTTTTTGATACCCGAGAAAGAACATAGGCTACTTTCTATCCCGGGAAAATGACGCAATCCCGGAAATCCCACGGGAACGGGAACTATGCGGATTTTTATTTGACTGCGCGGGCGAAGCCGCGGGCGGAAACCTAGTAATATTATATATTACAGAAATAAAATAAGTTGGAAATGAGAATATTCAACAATCTCAACGGATTTCAAAATCACGTAAAAGTAAAAACTCTATCAAAGGCCAAAAAAGCGTTCCCGTTTCCAATTTCGTGGGTTAATAGATTTTTTACGTGTTACGTTGAAGCTGAATCGTACTCATCAATCAATCGGCTGTTGCTATGTGCCCTTGAAGGTTCTTCGATAAGATTAGGTAGTATAATTTTGCTATGTTAAATTCTAGTTAGGTAGGTTAGAAGAAGTGTTTATTTGTTTTGTTTTAATCGTTTATATAAGTACTAGCGGTCCGCCCCGGCTTCGCCCGTGGTACATATTTCGCAATAAAAAGTGGCCTATGTCCTTTCTCGGGTATCAAAATATCTCTATACCAAATTTCGTGCACATTGGTTCAGTAGTTGAGGCGTGATTGAGTAACAGACAGACAGACAGAGTTACTTTCGCATTTATAATATTAGTATGGATGTGCTATTTATTAAATAGGTTTGAAGTTGGTGCCGAACATTAAGCACTTAGTATTAAGCCCGTGCACCGACATCAAACCTTTTTAATAAATAGCACATATAAATAATATGTAGTAAATAAACTTTTCCGTTTTTGAAGTCGGTTGTTTTTAACGCAGTTATTTTTATTAGTGAATATTAAGCTTTCCGTGGGATTAAGGCTTTTTATGAAAATTAAGCTCTCCGTGCGATTAGAGCTTTTTGTGAAAATAATATTTGTAATATGATCGTTGTAATTTCCTGTAAGTAAAGATACATAAATGATTTTTGTCGTAAGCAATTTTAGAATTAAGAGTTTTCAAACTATGTATTCTTTGTTGGAAATTCAAAAAAACAAATAAAATAAAAATTAAGCTTTCCATTCGATTAGAGCTTTTAATGAAAATTAAGCTCTCCGTGCGATTATAGCTTTTTTGAAAATTAAGCCTCCGTGCGATTAGAGCTTTTTGTGAAAATTAAGCTCTCCATGCGATTAGAGCTTTTGTGAAAATTAAACTCTCCGTGCGATTAAGAGCTTTTTTGTGAAAATTTGGCTTTCCCTGCGAATAGAGCTTTTTGTGAAAATTAAGCTCTCCATGCGATTAGAGCTTTTTGTGAAAATTAAGCTTTCCGTGCGAATAGAGCTTTTTGTGAATATAAAGCTCTCCATGCGATTAGAGCTTTTTGTGAAAATTAAGCTCTCCGTGCGATTAGAGCTTTTTTTGAAAATTAAGCTCTCCGTGCGATTAGAGCTTTTTGTGAAAATTAAGCTTTCCATGCGATAAGAGCTTTTTGTGAAAATTAAGCTCTCCATGCGATTAGAGCTTTTTGTGAAAATTTAGCTTTCCGTGTGAATAGAGCTTTTTGTGAATATAAAGCTCTCCATGCGATTAGAGCTTTTTGTGAAAATTAAGCTCTCCGTGCGATTAGAGCTTTTTGTGAAAATTAAGCTCTCCGTGCGATTAGAGCTTTTTGTGAAAATTAAGCTTTCCGTGCGATTAGAGCTTAATGAGAAAAATTAAGCTCTACGTGCGATGAGAGCTTTTTGTGAAAATAAAGCTCCGTGCGATTAGTTTTTTGTGAAAATTAAGCTTTCCGTGCGAATAGAGCTTTTTGTGAAAATTAAGCTCTCCATGGGATTAGAGATCTTTGTGAAAATTAAGCTCTCCATGCGATTAGAGCTTTTTGTGAAAATTAAGCTTTCCTTGCGATATGAGCTTTTTGTGAAAATTAAGCTCTCCATGCGATTAGAGCTTTTTGTGAAAATTAAGCTCTCCATGCGATTAGTTTTTAGTGAATATTAAGCTTTCCGTGCGATTAGAGCTTTTTATGAATATTAAGCTCTCAGTGTGATTAGAGCTTCTTGTGAAAATTAAGCTTTCCGTGTGATTAGAGCTTTTTGTGAAAATTAAGCTCTCCATGCGATTTTATGCGGTTATCAATTCGGCCGGTATATTTTTTTATGTATGTACACCGATTACTCCGAGGTTTCTGAACCGATTTACGTGATTCTCTTTTTGTTCGATGCGGGATGGTGTCGAATTGGTCCCATAATTTTTTTTTTCGGATAGGCCCAGTAGTTTTTATTTTATGAGCATTTTTGTCTTTACTCGATGACTAAGTTGATATGTAGCAAGTAACTTTGATTATTCACTTCCCGGTAACCGATTGAGCTGATATTTTGAATACGTATGTAAATTTGATAGCGATGAAACATTATCATGACATGAAGCTGATTTGATGATGGAATCGGAAGGTGGCCATAGGAACTCAGTAATATATTGACTCAACTTTATCGAGTTTGGTCTCGTTTGATTCGTGTTGAAAAATACACTAAAAAGTATTAAATAAAAATAACTGCGTTAAAAACAACCGACTTCAAAAACGGAAAAGTAAGAAATAAAAAAGATTTGATATTATTAACTACTACATAATATTATTGTACATATTTCGCAATAAAAAGTGGCCTATGTCCTTTCTCGGGTATCAAAATATCTCTATACCAAATTTCATGCAAATTGGTTCAGTAGTTAAGGCGTGATTGAGTAACAGACAGACAGAGTTACTTTCGCATTTATAATATTAGTATGGATTTTAAAGTACTGTGTTGGTTTTTAAATGCGTTATTTATTAGTAAATATCATACACTTAAAGTTATGATGTAATAATTTAAACAGTTAGAAAGTAATATGTATATACTTATACTTTACTTAATATTATAAAGAGGAAAGGTTTGTATGGTTTTCACGCATAAACTACTGAACCGATTATAATGAAATTTAGCACACATATAGAGGGTAACTTGGATTAACACATGGGATAGGTTTTATCCCGGAAATCCCACGGGAACGGGAACTATGCGGGTTTTCCTTTGAAAACGCGGGCGAAGACGCGGGCGAAAAGGTACTATTATGCAGAGTGTCCCACTTTTGGTATACTAAGCTCAAAGGAGGTTATAGATTTGCATACGCTGAGTACGTAAAAAATACTTATAAAATTCCAGACGCATTTTTTTTCGGATAGATGAATTCTTAAAACTCTATGTCTACACCCCTAACAAGCAACACGCTCAAATTTGCCACCCGCATGTGAGATATCGTTTAAGATTATGTTTTCATAGACAAAATGCTCACATTAGAGAAGCGGTATATGCCGGCTGCGCGAAGCTAGAGAAGAAAACATGGATTTTCAGGAAAAATTTAGCAAAAAAATTTTGACGTAATTTTGTTATTTAAGTATTTTTACGTGATCAGTGTATGCAAAACTACAAGTCCCTTCGCGCTTAGTATACCAATAGTGGGACACCCTGTATAATATACTACTTTGATTGAAAACTCGCCGCTCCCGCAGACCTTGTTCTGACCTATTGTCCCTTTTTCATGATTTCTTCCATATGAACCTTCCTTGTCCCTTGACAAAAAAGTTAAAAATTAGCCAACTTTTTCGAACGTTTCACGAGCGTTTGGCGATTAATTTATTTTTTCTCAATTTTTTTATGTTTATGGTGTAAATCTAGATTACCAGGCAGATAAAAATTAAGAATGATTTTTTTTTAAAACACAGCACACTACAATTTATTTGAATTCACAATATTTCATAAATTACATTGTCACAACAGCAAAACGTTCCTAAATTTTTCCTCCCATTTTCTTGTACATTCTAGCAAAATTCACTAATAAAATAACGCTTTTATCTCCTTAGATCTTTAAACAAATGCATTATTCGCTGCAGCACATTTATCACTCTCACCACATTTCCTTTTAGGTATTACCTTGTACACTTTGGGATATTTTAAAGATCCATTGTAAGATAAAAGAGTTTCTTTTTGATGTATGAGAAATTTATTTACTACCGTTTGTTATATTGTCGATATGATAGGTTTATAAGGCTGCTTTACCACCAATAATGTGCGATGATGATGCGTAAGGAATATGTCTGTAAATAACCAATAGTATCGATTGAAACTCTTCAAACTTCAAATAAATAAAGCGATATAATATGATTGGTTATCAATATGATTGGTTATTGGTTTCCTTCCTTCATTCCTCGCTACACATCCTCGGGTGCTTGTACACCAATAATTGGTGTACAAGCACCCTAAATGTTGTTTTCTTGTTTGAAACCCGTTAAAAAGGTTTAAAGTTTTAAATTTCTTTGTAGGCTTCCCGTAAGGCTACGGGAAGTAACTTGGAAATTTATTTCACTAGAAGATAGTTTAGGCTAATTTTTATTATATAAACATTAGCCTGGTCTTAAAATTAATTTTAAGACCAGGCTAATTTTTATGATTCATATAAATAAATCTATCCAGATAATGTCAAAATTTTCTTGAAATAATTGAAACATATTCTGATATTATATTAAATCATACAAACATGTTGTTACTGTAGATAAAATTGTCTTACTGGGATAAAACAAAATACAAAACTGTTGAATTATTAACCGAATTATTTGTGTTTTTTACAGATGGGTGTTTTCACGAGCGCATGTTATTATGATAATTTTCTCAAGAGATGAACACGGGATTTACTGATTCATATTTAACTGCGTGGTATTGGACTAAGAAGAAGTGTTTTAAAATAAGCATGTCAAATGACAAAATACAAAAAAAATGTATGTAATTCACTTACACTAGCATCCTCGTATTAAATCAATTTCGTTTATTTAAAGTGTTCTGAAATAAAGTTTATTTGTTTTTTTTTGAAATCATTGTTTCATTTATTGACAAATACATGTATGACATTCTATTCATAAGACCATTGTATTAGAAGAATTTAATAATATACGAAAATATATAGGTATCTACAAGGTCCATTAGAGCTGAGTTGCTCGTTTAAATTATTCTTAAAATAAACATCGTTATCCTTTAGCGCCTTCTTTTTGAGGCCATTAAAGTGACTAGAAAGAATTAGAGGATAGGGGATACTCAACCATTTGATATATTTTTTTAATTTATCTTCCATTTGAAAGTCAATATGTACAGTATTGACAAGGTACCTAATACCTATGTATATGAGGCAAGTTAAAAATAAAGTTTACAGTAAGTAAAGTGTAATTTTTTATAAATTATTCTAATTTGAATCATAACAGATTAAATAAAAGCGAAATATGGAATAACAAATGTCACCACACACCTTTTATTTATTTTATGAATAATATTGATACACATTATTTACTTTCATAATTAAGAAGGTTCTAAAGACCCTTCTCTCTCTTGCAATAAAAACGATGTATTTTTGATTTTTATTGTACATCTATTTGAAATACCTAAGTAATTTTTATTGTACTAGGTTTCCGCCCGCGGCTTCGCCCGCGCAGTCAAAGAAAAACCCGCATAGTTCCCGTGCCCGTGGGATTTCCGGGATTGCGTCATTTTCCCGGGATAAAAAGTAGCCTATGTCCTTTCTCGGGTAGCAAAATATCTCCATACCAAATTTCATGAAAATTGGTTCAGTAGTTTAGGCGTGATTGAGTAACAGACAGACAGACAGAGTTACTTTCGCATTTATAATATTAGTATGGATTATATTTTATATAATGACGTGGACAATTTATCGCTTGTCCCATGGCCCCATCACAAGCCCCCGACTGAAACAAACAATGTTTGCGAGCAACAGTCCAAACAATGTTTTTTGTGCCTTTTCTTTGATAAATATATTATTAGTAGCTTTTTACTTTAAGATTTTTGTGAAAGCTTTTAATTGGCCAGTGAAATGAAATATAGGAAAATAACAGGACTTTACTTGGATTTAATGATATAATTGTTTATTAACCAAAAAATTTTGGACTGTTTTAAAATAATCCTTTAAGGTACATAATCATTACATAATATTGTAATATACAGGGTGTCCCGCTTTCGGTATACTAAGCGCGAAGGGACTTGTAGTTTTGCATACATTGATCACAAAAAAATACTTAAATAACAAAATTACGCGAAAAATTTTTTGCTAAATTTTTCCTTAAAATCCATGTATTCGTCTCTAGCTTCGCGCAGCCGGCATATACCGCTTCGCTAATGTGAGTATTTTGTCTATGAAAACATAATCTTAAACGATAGCTCACATGCGGGTGGCAAAGTTGGGCGGTGTGCTTGTTGGGGGTGTACACATGGAATTTTAAGAATTCCTCTATTTTAAAAAAAAATGCGTCTGGAATTTTATAATTATTTTTTACGTACTCAGCGTATGCAAAACTACAAGTCCCTTTGCGCTTAGTATACCGAAAGTGGGACACCCTGTATATCCAATGAAACAAAACATCTGAAAAAGCTTAAAATTTATGACGAAAAGCTTTTGACAAATTCTTGCAGAAAGTGTTCCGAAAAGGTTCCGAACGAAGTGTCGTTCTACCGTTGCCAGTTTAAAATATGTTTTTTTTTTAATTTCGATGTTTCTGTTACTGAAAAAAAATAGAAAGTACTAAAAAAATGATTGAAGATACGCCTTTGTCTGTGTGTTTGTGTGATATAACTTATTAACGCAAAAAAATATGTGGATTCTTAAAAATTTAGTACCAAATAGAATTACAGCAAAGACGAATTTTTTGTTTAACCCGTACGAAGCCGGGGGAAAAGACATAGTACCTACATTTAACGAATTTCTTATAAGTCTTCATTTAATTTGAGAAATTGTAAGTACATAATTCCAGTAGGTCTAGAATCTAATAAGATTAATTTTCTAAATAGAAATGAAATATAATACTTTATGAGAATTTTTCTTTAGTCAATGAGTCTTATTTTTACAATTACAGCTCGTAATAAGATGAATTAATGGTGTTGGTTATAATACCTACTCATTTATATTTGAAACTGATTTAAATTAAATAATAAAGTAATAATGTTTATTACTGGCTTTAAATGTCTGATTTGATGAATTTATAATATATTTTTACTGTTCCACAAACATTGGGTAAGAAAAAGAAAACCGTCGTAAATATATTTTTTTACTTAAACAGTAAATAATTAGCCGGATGTTTTCTTAAATAGATCTCAATTTAATATTCAGAAGTAAAATAAGCTTTTTTATCATTTAAGTCTCAAATTCATTCATTTTTCGTCAGTGTCAAAGGCCATGCGAGTGTCTCCTAACGACACCATTATATTCTGACCCAGTTTTCCTTTCTCTCGTGAGATATTGTCATATATTCACAAAGACGAGGATTCGTGACATTCAATAAATAAATAAAACCCAAGGTGAGAATGGTCTAGATGTAGGTTAAAATTTGGGAGGTCATTCTTTGTTGGTCTTTTAAAATTCACAAGAATAAAATATTATGGTAGATGATTTTCGTATAACATGGTATTAAATTTTAAATAGATAGATAATTATTACACCCACACATACAGATCTATAGTAAGAGAAACAGAGACAAGTATGTACAAATGGCGGCCTTATCGCTAGGTAGCGATCTCTTCCAGATTACCGTTAATGTTTCTCTTTTTGTTTCGTGGTTGAGCAACATACATCAAGTTTATTCGAAGCTTAATAATTATACCTAGTATAAAATTCAGCGATAAAGTCACTTGTTTTATTCTTATTCTAACTTTCATCTAATCCATAATAATCCGATTAATTTACGTCCACAAATGAATAGTATATTTTTTGTGTCCTTTTTTCAATTAACAACAAAATCCAAATCGTACTATAATTCCAAGCACCAATCATCAATAACTAATAATACGCAATCCTTAAATCCCTTCACAAAAAGACGAACCAAATCCCTATTATTTGTTTCCCTAAAATGTTGGAAACTCCCCAAAAATTTGTGACACGCGTCAAAGTGACAATAATAATTATAGTATAATGTTGATAATGGCTGATGGCCTGTCAGTATAGTATTATGGAGAACAATATAATTATAGGATTAGGGATAAATGGTGAATGTGATTTTTAGTTCAAATCTGTCTCTTTCATAAGCTTTCGTTTGTTTATTTCCCCATTTCGACACTATTTTATAAAATTTAAGTATAAAAATCCTAAGTATAAAAGGGATAAGCTCAATATCTACTAAATCATTGTAGAAAACGGATTCACCATTACAATCTAGTAAACTTGATATATAAGTTTCATTTCTTTTTATTTTCTATCTTGATTGTACCCGGAGGCGAGAGAAAAAATAAACATCGCAATCAGTTTATTCCTCAGTAGCTACAACATTTTTTGTTTAGTATAACATATAAAAAACAATTTGATAACCTCGGCGGTACAAATCTGCAAAGCCCAGGTATGCAATCACTCCAACTATGAATCGATCGAAATTGTCCTACAAATTCAAACTTTACACACACCGCTCTATTGTTCACAATACAAAAGGATTGTACTTTACTTGATATGGATCTTGCAAAAACAGGGTCAGAATTGTAAAAAACGTAAGGGTTAAAAGATTGTTTTGCCTGTACGGCCATTTTTCTTGTGACCATTTGAGGGTTAAATTCGAATGGATTTAATTGGATGGTGTTGATAATTTATTTGAGGTATTGTGTTGTTTTAAATTAACAGGGTTAAGTGTGATTAGTTTTTTTGTTAGCTACATGAAGTATGGGTATTTCGTATTCTTTGTTATGTGTATTGAATTCTGCCCAGTTTAACATGGCCTAAAATTTTACGTTTATATACCTAATACTAGCTTAACGCCCGCGGCTTCGCCCGCTTTGTCTAAAACCTAATAAATTATACACTAAAACCTTCCTCTTGAATCACTCGTTCTATTAAAAAAAACGCATCAAAATCCGTTGCGTAGTTTTAAAGATTTAAGCATACATAGAGACATCGGGACAGGGACATAGGGGCAGAGAAAGCGACTTCGTTTTATACTATGTAGTGATAACATTCACTCAGAATTTATGTAGCTCTTACCAGTGTAAAACAATTACCAAATTCCATAAAATGTTTATGTCTATTACAAACAAACGAAAAGCAAGCCTTTCCTATTCATAATGTTAGTCTTAAATCAATTCTTCTTCAAAAATTACATCTTATTTCATAAACTTTGAGCACAGATGCATTCGTAGCGAACCTCAGCTGCATTGGAGCGTTAATTCCATTAATTTCAGTTTAGTTATTCTGTTGGAATAGTGGCGAGATAAGAGTAGACAAATAGAAATAATCTACTATGTTAAAATATTATTATCAATCTACAAACTGCAATTTAAATAGATGAATTATTAAAACATTGCAAACAATAAATAAATGGTAAATCAGTTCATCTATATCTAATGTGTAAAATAAGAAGAGATTTGATTTGATTGTAGAAAGTCACCGTAATTTCTTTTAGAAACTAAGTTAATTTATATTGAAATCCTAGAATTCCACTGCACCTGTTGGTTTATTGTTTATTTAATTTTCAGTATTCAATATATTGTTCGTTCTTCTGTAATTTTGTGCGTCACATTGTTTATTTGAACATGTATATTTTATTTTACATAAAATTAATAAAGTACAATAAGGTGAACTCAATTCTTTCGCAGGTGATTGTCCTCTAATGACATTGCGACGCCAAGACATACAAGCAAACTTAATTATTTATACTGTTTATGTTGTATTTTCACGCTATATTCAATAATTATTTTGTATGCATTTGATTAGATTTTCATGTTATCTATTATACTATATACAAATATTATAAAGCTGAAGAGTTTTTTTGTTTGTTTGTTTGAACGCGCTAATCTCGGGAACTACTGGTCCGATTTGAAAAATTCTTTCGGTATTAGATAGTTCATTTATCGAGGAAGGCTATAGGCTATATTATATCATCACGCTACGACCAATAGGAGCGGAGCAATGTGGGTGAAACCGCGGGGCACAGCTAGTGGACAAATATTATTGAGGCTAATTTATACATATTATACCTATTAATATTTAAGTAGGTATGTTGGTGTGAATGTGCTAACAACGCGATGAATTATTTTTGATCAACATTAGCAAAAAGATAGATATAATGTCCCTATACCGACGGATAGAGATATACCAAATTTTAAATGTGCGGTTCAAGTTTAAATGGTATTAAAATAAATTAAATTCTTAATCCGTTTAAAATCTATACAACATGCTTTTATTGCCTAAACTCTACATATCATATATAAAGTCTTTCATACAACACAATAAAAAAAAAATTTGGAAAATCCAAAAGTGCACGCCTCATAATTTTTTTTTAATAAATATTTATTAATTATTATTTTTGTTTATTTAATAACAATTAAACCACATCGAATCAGACCCTGAAAAATGAAAGGGATTCCTGAGCATACTCAAGCGTAAGAGAAAAAAAAAGACTCGATTAGTAAAGTATTTCGGTCGCTATCGTGTTAACAAGAAAAAGGATCCGCACATACAGACACACGGACGTCCAAGACAGAACTTTTTTAAACTGTTTTTTAACTAGTTTAAATAACAAAAATGACATCAAAAATATCATGAACGTTAAAAATAGTGTTTTTTATTAATATGTGTGTGTATGTATTATCTTACAAGTGCAATGTATGATACATAAAGACATTTTAAGTT